>JAMQGT020000073.1:0-90000 GCA_024447675.2 Pterophyllum scalare
ATAAAATTATAATTAATATACTGTTAGTTTATATTTGAAAACTTCTAACAGGAAAGCCATGATCCTTGAATGCACCTGTTTCCTGCATACGTGTCCTCCTTAAAATGTGGTGGTAAACTGTTAATACCATTCTAATTACATGCCTGTCTGTGTGTAGCAAATAACACACAATTGTATCACTGATATCTCGGCCAACTATGAAGTCACACTTCTCTTTTTTGCAGGCTTTGTCCAGTTCCTCCAGTACTACTATCAAAGTGGCTGTTTGTACAGACTCAGGGCGCTGGGAGAGAGACATAACATGGACCTTACAGTCGGTGAGTGCACCACTTTGGCATTTATGCTTCTAGCTGAACAACTCTGAAATAATGCAAGCCAAAGAGGGAGAAACACCAATACCGTATGTGGCACACAACAAGATAGATCATGATATATTTGTCTGGCTGATCTTGCCATCTGACTTCAGGGTGTTGCGGGCAGTACTGGGATTACAGAAAGCTAAGGGTATGGCTGAAATTCATTTTTTAAAATAAAGAAAAACAAAACTTGGCAGTCACGTCTGGAAACTACAAAGCGAACGTAGAAGTGTCAGAAATGCTAACACACAGTGTTGCGTCCAGCATCATTTATATACAGTCTAAAGTCCAGATCTGCATTTTCCAGCTGCTGCAGCTGTTCCACCTGTTCACATGTAAAATGTTTCACTCGGCGCGTACAATGTGCTGATCGCCTTTCTGCCCTTGTTTTGTTTATGGTATTTTTTAAATGTCAGTATCCTATTTCCATATGCAGATGTTGTTATATGTCAACTATGCGGCATGTGTGTTCCTCTTACACACACGCATCCTTTCAGTACAGGGGGAATATCCTCTGATAGCAGCAGATTAAGTATATGCCTCTCTTCTCTCCTCTCTTGTGTTCAGAGGGTTTCCAGTCCTGGATGTGGAGAGGCTTGACCTTCCTCCTTCCCTTTTTGTTCTTTTATCACGTGAGTGGCTCCTCTTAATATTCTGAACTTTTTTTATTAGATTTTTTCTTTTTTTAAAATGAGGACTAGAAAATCACAGTTTTAAAAATACCAAATTAGAAAATAATTGCAGGAAAATCTTTTGTGGGTTTTTTTTTTTTTGGACATTTTTGTCTGTTTGTTCTGGTCCAGTTTTGGCAGCTCTACAACAGCATGACACTCTTCAGGATGTTCCAGCTCCCAGAGTGTAAAGAATGGCAGGTTTGTTCATTAGACAGCTTCATAATTTTATAATGTATAACGAGCTTTTTTTTTTTCTTTTTCTTTTTTAAAATGGATTCATAAAAAGAATTGACATGAATGCGGATACATAAAAGCATACGTAACGCTACATTTTCTGTATTTAGACTTCGGTGTGTTTGTTTTCATCTCACTGTGGTCTAGGTTTTGATGTGCGGCTGCTCTTACTTGGTGCTCTTCATGGGAAACGTCTTCACCACGCTGGCAGTGGTTTACCAGAAATACCTGAACAATCAGGACAAGTCCAAAAACATGTAGAACAGTAATACTTGAGGAGATGGACTCACCAAGAACCCGTTAAAATTATAATCACTTTAATATTTTCTGTAAGAGCAATTTGCCTCAATTTTTGTCCATGTGTTTACATATACTGCTGCTTCTGTCAATGTGCATCTGATTTCAGGTCTTTTTCATTTCATGTTTGGCTAAATGTTGGTTCAAGTGTTACTACATTGACTTGTTTAAAAAAAAAAACAGGAATCAGGTACTTTGTCAGTCTTCCTAAGTTACACTGTGAGACTGTTGGATTATCTGTCTCGGTCTGACTTGTGCTGCTGATTAGACAGCTTGTTGTTTACATCGTATTTATTTAGGAAGCTCTAAAGTTCCTCACTCAGGAGCTGCTTTTTATCGTAGCCTCACACTGCTGAATAAAAAAAAAACACTCCTCCATGTTCCATGTTCCATGTGTTTTTGGTTTCACTGCTCTGCAGGACTCATCACATACAGTGGAATATGAACCCACCAATATGCTGCATAAGATTAATTACGATCTCTCTTTACATATTTGCCTCCCGTGTGTCTTCATTTTACCATGCTGTTTCTGACATATACTTTTAAGCATTAAAATGTGAACAAATTGAAAGGTAATAGACAAATTTTCGAGTAAAGTACTGTCCACTGAGGCCATTTCTGAGGAGCATCTTGAATGATTCGAAGGTCAGCGTTAAGTGGCTTAACAAACAACAGTACAATACAATGGTGGATACAAGAACCGCACTGAAAATGAGCAAAAAGGCGGCCAGTGTCCAAAGAAAAAGCTTCAGAAAGCCTGGAGAAGTTGCTGTACATTGAACATTGAGTTAAATTTCACATCCTAAAATTATGTCAATAATAGCGATAGTAAACAAAACGCTCCGAGGTTCATGTGAAGAAGTTTGTTTGGTACTGCAATACATAAGCTGACCACAAGATGGAAGCACTGAATCGCAGTAGCTGATGGTGAACAATGTGGAGCCAGCGGGAAACACTCTTGAGCAGATTTCATATATTGTTTTTCAAATTCCACGTTTGTCAGGTGGAGCTCCTCTCTTGAGGGGGATTTTTTTTGTGTGTGCCGTGTGCTGCTGCAGGACTGGTGCTGAGGAGGTTCTGATCTGCTCAGATTATTGTTTATATACCTGCAGAATCAGTGCTTAAGGCACTGGATTCAGGGCTGAAGGGTTATGTCCACAGTAGAGTCGGGACCCACCCTTTTTTTTCCTTAAATTAGTCTGGCTTCTTGGAGTAAACTTCTACAGCTAGTAACATGAGGATATTCACTAATATTGGTATTTTTTAAGTAAATATGCTGAGCACACCTGTGTATATTTTGATGAACTCTGACGCCACTTTGGACCTTATCTTTGATTTTGGAAATGAAAAATACAGTTATTTAATAGAAGAAGATGCTCTTTCATTGAGAAAAGTATGAGTCCTATAGCTTAATGTTGTATAAAATTTGTAGATGATTTTCATTTTGAATCCACAGTATACCGTTACATGTAATACAAGGACATTCAAGCAACACTGACATTAACTGAATTGGTTATTTAGGTTTTTCATGCTTTATATGGCAAGGTAAGCTACATATAGTCATGACACAATTTAAACAACTTCATAAACACTCGTCATCTTTGACTAAAAACAGGATCTTGCAAGGAAGGAGGACGGTTAATTTTTTAGTAAAGCTTCATTTCCGAGTCTTTATGATCAAAACATGTCCACAGCAGAGAAGGAACACGAGAAATAAAGGGTGGAGAGAAATTTGCACGAAGATCAGAGGGAATAATACCTGAAAAATTAAAAAAAGAGAAACCGTCCTCGCTCCTGATTTATTACAGCAAAACTTCCCCCACCCCAGTAAAAAGTCTTAGATGAGTTAATGCTGGAGGGCCAGTGAGAGCGAGGCTGTGCTGAACAAACGGGACAAGGAGCAAAGTGAATGGGGTGGTAGGAGATGAGGGGGAGGAAGGCTGGGTATTCTCCCAGCCTGCATTTCTTTCATCTTTCTCATTAAAGCCCGAGCAGTAGGGGCCATCAAGAATGAGCCCAGGGACATGGGGATTGGGGACTGAGCCTGAGCCTCACATCAGGAGGTGGAGGAGGTGGGTGGAAACAGCCAGTGCAAGCAGACGGCAGCCATGTCAGACCTTCACCTTAAACTTAACCTGCCTCCCTTTGGGGCCCAGATAAAGACCTCTTATCTGTGCTCACCTTCTCTCCCGGCCTGGGAACGACTGGCAGCTGCAGAGGGGCTGAGGGGGCGTCTCTGGTTGAGTAGGTCCGAAATGCACAAGCTTTCTCTCAGGGACTGCATATGAAAGAGGAGGGCAGCCCTGATGAGCCTCCATCTGGGAAAGACTGATTAAAAGAGAGGCGTGGAGAGGAAGTAGCTCATGACAGAAGGGTTGATTCTGGAGAAAAAGGCTGGTCCACATGGGGTCTTTAACTGGAGCATTTCCAGTGACACTTCCATGTTTAGATTTGATATTCAAAGCCTGTTATTTTGTTGTATTTTCTCATTCTAGCTTTCAAATCATTGTACATCGACAAGAGTTGTTAAACAGTGTGCTATTATTGGACTGTTTCTTCCCAGTGATTTCCTGGTTGCCCACCAAGATCGTGGAAAAGCACAAGTTTGGTGGGTGATCGTTATTTTAGTCATGTTTAGAATTTATAAGATAGAAGATAGATGGATGCGGTAAGAGGATAGTGACTTTCAGCCAAGCACAACCTCTGGCCGTGAAAAATGGAAGTTCCTCTTGAGGCCACATGAGGCTGGTTCTTAATTTGCATACTGCATAGGGGTGAATTTTATACCATATCCATCTGGATAATATTAAGGCCAGTGTGGTAGATAGGTGTGCTGACACAAGCAGCCCAGACAATTAATACTATACAGATGTTATGAAGGGGGAAACAATCAACAAAGCAGTGGCGTTCCATCAGGGCAAGCACAGCAAGCAGCTCTTGTCCAGTAAAATGTCAATTAAAACCAAAGTGAAAGTGATCTCTCTCCTTATATCGCAAATTGCTTTCTGTCTCATAAGTTTCTCTCATTGCCTCTTTGCATCCATCCATCGTGTGGCTGCAGTTGGCTGTAGTCTCTGGAAGCGGGCTTAACTCTGCTTGACTCTGATTCCTCTAAAATCTGTTGCCTCTCTGGATTTCACGGGCGTCCGCTAACAAAGGATTGAACTGGGTGAGGTAAGAGGCTCTCAGCTCGTTCTGGTTGTTTGCACATGTGCATTATGGATAAACCTCTGTTCTTTGACAGATACTGGGAGACTAGTGTGCTACACAAGCTCCCGCTGCCTCTCCTTCCACTGCTCTGAGATCAGTTACGATCTTCATGTTAGCTGTTAACAGACCCTCTGATTTACCATCGTAACAGGCACGTTTCCTGTTACTAACCACCCCGGCCAATTTGTGCGATGCAAGAACTCATTTAGCAGTTTAGCAAGGAGAGCCTTGATTACAGAGAGGGGACGTAACGCTCCTACTTTGTCCAGTTTAATAAAACAGGAATGTTGAAGAGGTGCAGACTCAGCCAGCACCTTCAGAGTAACATCTGAGAGAAATCACTTTGTTGACAGAATTTTATTAATATATTCAATATAGTTATGTAAACCAAGGTTTAGTCCTATTTTTCCGAGCTGCGCACGACTGAAGACCACAAACATTTATGTACAAGGATGCAAGTAACTTTTTTGTTGTTAAGTTGGGCATTTTAACTTGGGGGGTCTGTGAAGACCAACTTGATTTTGCAGCCAAAAAAAAAAAAAAAACTGTTCCTGTAGCTTGCCGCTTGGGTGCAGCCTGTCCAAGAAGTCCAGTGCTCCAGTTTCAGTGAGTGAAATTCTAGCATTTATTAGTCTGTTAGTACTAATTGCCAGGTATCTGTCTTCACCCCTACAGCTTATGGATGCAGCGTGGTAACCAAGCTTGCTTGCATCAGCCAATGACAGCACTCTAACCTCTTCTAAATAATGGTCCCTAATTATCACCCCCCCCCCAAAACAAACAAACAAACAAAAAAAGCTCAACAAATTCAAAAACAGGTGAAAGGGTGTAGCCACAGAACTCTCAAAGTAAAATAAGTCCTTGTATCTTGCCATCTTAAAGTCATTTCTTTTTTTTTTTTAGAGGCAAACGTTTATATATTTTTTCTAAGTGAAGTCAATGTGTGTGTGTGTGTGTGTGTGTGTGTGTGTGTCAGGTAGTCACCATCCAGACTGAGAACAGCCAGCCCTCTGCCTTAAAGATATTCATTATTCCTGCAAATGGATAGCAATCGGAGGACAAAGTGAAAAACATGCAGCTCTTTTAAGTGGATCAACAGATAAATCAACAAAATAAGGCAATTATAGAAACTACAGCCTTATGTTCCCCCCCCTTCATTAGTAAAGTAAGTCCCATGACAGCAACTCCTTCACCTCTTGAAATATGAACTGAGAGACAAATTAAACATGCATATTTAATAGGAGGGGAACAGGATTGCTTCCACTTGTTAAATGAGAGCATGAGCACTGAGGAAATCTGACTGAGTTTCATGGCCTGCAGAGAGCGAAAGAAAAAAGAGAATTCATCTTTATTTCAACACGGCTCTTTGGGAGCAACCCTAGCAGGAACCCCCCCACCCCACCCCCCAGCACTGATTGCATACATTCTGCCTTTCTGGGGGTTTGGACTGCACGTTTCCATAGCGACCACAAAAAGCAGACAGCGAGGAGGAGACTGTCTTGCCATGCGCCTTTACCACCTCTTGAACCTTCAAACAGCATTTTGGAACAGGCTCTGCGCTGCCAAGCGTCTGTTCTGCTCAAGTCAGACCTTAAAATCCAACCAAATGCACTGGTGATAAAAAGAATATCATATTTAAAGTATGTTACATTCAGTACAGAGTCGAGATGTAGCGCGTAACACTAAAATATTTTATTCTGCATAGCAAATCATTTCCAGCAGAAACGAGATCCAGTAGTAACCAATAGTCTCGGGAAATTGTGCTAGATTTGTCACAGTCCCAGGTTCTTGTTTGTTTGCCGAGTTTTGGTTGCTCATTGTCTCCACCCTGTGTCTCGCCCTAATTGTTCCTGACAGAGGTCTGCAGTCAGTCCTCTTTGAATATAGTGTAGTATTTCTTTTTGTCAGATCATCTGTTTGTACTCATGTCTTCTTCCCGTGCCACTTGTGCCTCGATGCGGGTTCCTTTTGTACGGTAATTCAACAAGGTGCCTGAAACATTCCTCAGAGACTTTGGTCCATATTAACGCGACAGCGTCACACAGTTGCTGCAGATTTGTCGGCCGCGACCACGATGTGAATCTCCACCACGTCAAAGATCTGGTGACTGTGGAGGCCATTTGAGTGCGGTGAGCTCACCGTCATGTTCAAGAAACCAGTTTGAGAGGATTTGAGTTTTGTCACATGGTGCATTATCTTGCTGGAAGCAGCCATCAGACGATGTCATGAAATGATGGCCGTGGTGAGCAACAACAACACTGTGGTGTTTAAAAGATACTCCGCTGATACTAAGGAGCCTAAAGTTTGCCAAGAAAAAAGGACCACGCCATTACACCACCACCCTGACCCTAACCCCCCTAAACCTAACCCTAACTAGTCTAAACTGTTGATACAAGGCAGTATGGATCCATGCTTTCATGGATCCTTACCCTACTGTCTCAGTGCCACAACAGACTCATCAGACCAAGGCAATGGTCAGAGATGCTTTTCTGCGCACTTCGGTTATAACCAGTGTTTGACTGCATTACTGCCGCCTTCCTGTCAGCTTGAACAAGTCTGGCCATTCCCATCTGACCTTTGACATCAACAAAGAATTTCTACCCAGAAAACTGCAGCTGACTGGATGTCTTCTCTCTTTTTTTTTTTGACCATTCTCTGTAAACCCCAGACATGGTTGTGTGGGAAATTCCCAGTAAATCAGCAGTTTCTGAAATATTCAGACCCGCCCGTCTGGCACCAACAAGCATGGCATGTTCAAAATCACTTAAGTCACCTTAAAATATGATTACAGTCTGGTAAGCGCGAATGCATTAGATACCCACTGGCATCTGGCTTAAACCTGAATTCTTTGCAATGGCAGGCAGGGGGCTGCTCCTCTGAATGCAAAAAGAATTGTGAGTATATAGAAGTCTATGACAAAACTGTTACTGCTCACTTGATCGAAAACCTCACTAAACAATTCCTGAATTTATGGTCTCAATTACTAATTTTAAGTCTTATTTAATACAACATGATGTCCAGTTTTTAAGCGATGGCTCACAGATCCACACCTTGCTCGTACCATGTGGTTTAAAAGAAATAATTATGATGGTTAAAAATTTGAGGATTTAAATTGGAAGTTCCCCAACTGCTGGGTGCAGCCATATTTCAGAAGGACTCTCATTACATCCCTCTCTATGTACTGTCTGACCAAAGTGGAGGTACTTCCACAACCATGTGACTATAACTGATAGAAATACACAGGAGGCTAAATACAGTCACTAATAGTACTACTACAACTGGTACTGCTACTAGATATTGCACCTGTGACCAGTAAGAGTGTACCGAAGCCACACTTCAGTCTGAGGTACCAAAAGATCCATCGGTTATGCTTTAGCTTTCTTGGACGTGCAGAAGAAATTCCTCACATCTCTGCAACCTTTCACACAATAGTGTAGGTCTGATTAAGCAGACTGTTTTTCACTGAAGTACTCATGGCAGTGCTCCAGTTCTTAAACCCGAGATTTGAATCAAAGGTCTCATCTTGCCAACAAGCTTAAAGGAGCACCCTGTGATGCAGCTGTAAACTGAAGGGTCAGACCACCCACAAAACTCAAAGTGCTGGACTCAAGTCTGCCATTGCCAACAAACAAAATGGCAGGTCTTTGAAAACAGGAGTCACTGGAATATTTTCAGATGCAGGTTAAGGTATGTTTTACATCATTTATCGCAGTCGTTGAATAAGCACAAGCCAATGCCACTTTTTAACCATTAAGAGTCTGAAAACATTTCACGACTACACGTCACGTATCAGCTATAGAGCTCAGATTATTTAACCGTTCAGATGGTTAAATAATCTGATGATGTAAGAGGTGACGGCACATTGTCACCATTTTTCAACTGTCAGAGTTGCTGGGTGTTTAAATAGGATGCAGACTCTTACTTGAAAGAGGCATTTGTGTGCAAAACGGTTCATCCGCCCACCCGGCGTCCACCTCTGAGTGCTGTCACAGCTATAGCGCACTTCTGCTTTCTGTATAAACACAAACAGTTTCACAAACAACATAATGACAGTGATGAAAATGCTCTGGCATTCTGCACAGGTCAGTATGACTGGCTGTTGTCGACAAGGACATATTTACACCACGCAAGTCCTCATGTAAGCAAAAAATGTTTACACATCCCTCCGTGCACCCGTTAAAATACTGAGCTTTAGAGGTGTCCCTGTGCTTCCAGGTTAAACACAGCTCTTGAAAAGGAAGTAAAGTTCTTTTCTGAATGTTAACGGACTCCTGTAAATGTAGTTTATTGAAGATTATTACATATGTCATTCAAATTACCGCACTGTATGAATGTTTGAATGCCCTCAACCTTCTTCACACGCTTTGATTGCGTTGAATTTTTTTTTTTTTGCTGTCTGGGACCAACTGCAAGTACTCAGAGATCGAGGGTGCTCCACGCTCAACCATTTTTAGTTGCAAAGCAATTGCAGAGGTTGACTGGTGGGAGACAATCTGTCTTGGACCGACTGGCATGACTTTCAAACAGACTGACAAAGGTTTGCAATTGATTGCCATCTGATTTGTAATCACAGAAAGATTGCCAATAAGTCTGTGCTGATGAGTGCAGCTCAAATAATGAAACACATTAACCTCGGTTAATTAGATTTGTGACAAGGAATTTACTGTAAATTGCACTAAATTTAGCACCAAAAAAACGTGTCTTATTTTGCACCTAATATTTGTATGGCATGACTGTTTTATGTACAAACCATTAAATTTTTTTTTTATATATATATTTTTGCCACCTCTTTATGCACTTTATTGGAGACAGTGGAGCCCTGGCTTTCCAAAGTGGTCTCTGCAGAGTGGTGTGGCCTAAAGGTGCCTTTCCAGAAAGGTCTTGATTCTGATTCACCTTGTTACATTTTATTGTATGAAAAGGAAAACAGATTTTTTTTTTTTTACTTTGTCTTCCTCCTCATTCTTCCTCCATCCTAGTAAGGTTACATTCCAACATATAAAAGTAGACAAATGTCATAGAACAAAGACAAATCTGCATTCCAAACTAAATATAGACAACTCAAAGTAAACTGCAGGCCTATATATAGCAACATAAAGATGGCCATGTTTACATCATAACTGCATCCCACAGAATCCTTGACCCACATATTGAAAATTCTTTGGCCCTGAGGGTCCAAAGAAAGAGCAGTAAAGTGGGTCAATAGGTCCACTCCTACACACACACACACTGTGTGTGTTCTTCTAAGCCAGATGGCCAATTTGGTTGGAGCCATGAGAAGATTATTCATAACACATTGTGTCCTCCATCTGATTGAATTCAATCACCGCACACCCTGCAGAATAAACACCCTGCAGCCTCCCGCGGTGCACTCGGCAGTTGAGTGCCGCGTGCTCACTGTACAATTACATACACAGCAGTCTATGGTGAATCGGGGGGTGTGTGTGTTGCAATTTACTTATTTTTTTTGTGTACTCGCTTTTCCTTAACATGGCTTCACAAAGCTTTACATGAGCCAGTTATTTATGAAAAATTTGGGGTTTCACCTGAGGCTGATTCCAGTCATTGCTGTAGCTTTTGTTCTGGTGCCTGGTCCAGAAAAGACTTTTGACTGTAAAATGGAAAAGAAATCCATTTGTTCTAATGAAACAATTCTTTGTCAATTATAACAATTTGCATGCAACCCACAGATGTTTGACAGAACATGAGGTGTTCAGTTAGGAAGGTGTTGGCGTATCATTGTGGCCCCAGAACAGCTTCAGGGCTCCACATCTGAGATTTTGACAATGTCTCCCAAAGGTGTGCTGCAGTGTTTCTGCAGAATCTCCTCCCATTGTATTCATTCACTGAATTGTTTTATTATGTTTTCTTTAAAGTTCATTTCTCCCGCGATGGTCTAAAGCCATCATCTCCACACTGCCAGGAATATAATTGTGGTGTAGACTTGATTAAATTTTAATTAAATTTAATAGTCTTTGCCTAAAGACTGTGAAATTTGAAGACAGCAAGTCTGAAAGAAAAATCGCTGTCAGCACATTCTTTTTTTTTGTGTAATCTAATACTGACCCGAGGTCATTAAAAACCTCATATTCCCAGAAACAATATAAAGGATTTGACCTTGCTGTCACATGTTTAAAAATTTGTGATGTTGATGGATTTGTTGCTTTGCAATGCAGTGAACCTGAGAAGCTGCTCATGCACTTCCACACTTCACAAATAACTTAGAGCAGGTAGTAAGGAATCAAGAGGCTGAATACTCACATTACTTGCACCCAAGCATCACCATGACAGGTTTAAACTATCACATCTCTGCTTGTTGAAAGGGTTTTCTTTACAACCTCTAGTTTATTCCCTTTATTTCCATCTTTCTTCAGTAAAAAGCCATCTAAAGCCTCTGTTTCCCTCCGCGCTCATTGTTACTCTCAGTGCAGCCATTGTTGGTGAGCGCTGGTTACTGCTATTTTCAGTTTCCCCTGGTTACCATTTCCATTTTAAACCAACAGCCCCCCCCCCAAACTGAGCTGAGGTGTAAACATCCAAATAAAACAAAGCTGAGTATGCACATATTAGCAACAAAGGCCTAAATTAATACAAATGATGGTTCATTTGTTTTCTTAGACCTGCATGTATAAACAATAGTGGCACATATTTAGAACAGAAAAAAAAAGTGCACAAAAGGGTCATCTGCTAGTCAGAGGGGTGTAGTTCATGGCTCCTCCAGCCTGCATGTCAAAGCATCCTTTTGCAAGCTACTAAATCCCAAATGTCCCCTGATGCATATTTTGGTCCATGTTAATATGACAGCATCACACAGTTACTGCAGACGTTTCAGCTGCACATCCATGATGGGAATCTTCTGTTCCACCACATGCCAAGGGTGCTCCGGCAGATTGAAATCTGGTGACTGCGGAGGCCATTTGAGTGCAGTGAACTCAGTGTTCAAGGAACCAGTTTGAGATCGTTTGAGCTTTTTGACATGGTGCCTTCTTCCTGCTGGAAGCAGCCGTCACAAGATGGGCACACCACAGTCATAAAGGGATGGGCACGTTCAGCAGCAATACTCAAATAGGCTGTGGTGTTTAAATGATGCTCAGTTGGTACGAAGGAGCCCAAAGTGTGCCAAGAAAATATCCCCACACCCTTACACCACCGCCAATCTGAACTGTGACTACAAGGTTGGATGGATCCATGCTTTCATGTTGTTTATTGGTTGGCTTATGTACCACAGGCCTTCAAGGTGGCTGTAATTAAACCGCTACTTAAAAAGCCATCACTTGACCCAGCTGTCTTAGCTAATTATAGGCCAATCTCCAACCTCCCTTTTCTCTCCAAAATCCTTTAACCTCCTGAGACCCTGCGTCCACATACGGGGACATTACATCTTGGCTTTGCTGCACCTTATACTTTATTCTGCTCAATAGTGTTTCATACTTTGTTAAGTCGTGTTGTGTTTGTTGTGTTATGCTATATAATAATCCAATTGTCCACATCTGAGGACATTTTTTTCTCCATGAAAGTACGTAACAACCATGTAACAAAATACAACTTCCTGCTCAAAGAGGAAGCTTAATTTTTTTATACATATCAGGTCCATCTAATCACAAATATCTAGGAGAAATTTAAAATCCATCGCAAATGGGAGCTCGGGTCTCAGGAGGCTATAGAGTAGTTGTAAAACAGCTGACTGATCATCTGCAGAGGAACGGTTTATTTGAAGAGTTTCAGTCAGGTTTCAGAATTCATCACAGTACAGAAACAGCATTAGTGAAGGTTACAAATGATCTTCTTACAGCCTCTGACAGTGGACTCATCTCTGTGCTTGTCCTGTTGGACCTCAGTGCAGCTTTGATACTGTTGATCATAACATTTTATTACAGAGATTAGAGCATGCCATAGGTATTAAAGGTACTGCACTGCAGTGGTTTGAATCATATTTATCTAATAGACTCCAATTTGTTCATGTAAATGGGGAGTCGTCTTCACACACTAAGGTTAATTATGGAGTTCCACAGGGTTCTGTGCTAGGTCCAATTTTATTTACATTATACATGCTTCCCAGTATTATTAGAAAGCATTACATAAATTTTCATTGTTATGACCCAGTTGTGACCCTGAACCACCCCTTAGTTATGCTGCTATAGGCCTAGGCTGCTGGGGGGTTCCCATAATGCACTGTTTCTTTTCATTCACCTTATTTACTTTGTTCATACCTCACCCTGCATTTAATCATTAATTATTATTAATCTCTGGCTCTCTTCCACAGCATGTCTTTTGTCCTGTCTCTCTCCCCTCAGCCCCAACCAGATGACTGCCCCTCCCTGAGCCTGGTTCTGCTGGAGGTTTCTTCCTGTTTAAAAGGGAATTTTTCCTTCCCACTGTCGCCAAGTGTTTGCTCATAGGAGGTTGTTTTATACTGTTGGGTTTTCTCTTTGTTATTGTAGGGTCTTTACCCACAATACAAAGCGCCTTGAGGCGACTGTTTGTTGTGATTTGGCGCTATATACATAAAATTGAATTGGATTGAATTGAAATTCTGACCCTAGGCAACATTTTTGCAATCTTTTATTGTCCAATTCTGGTGATACTGTGCAAATTGTAGTCTCAGTTTCCTGCTCTGAGCTGACAGGACCTTAGCTGGCACCTGGTGTGGTCTTCTGCTGCTGTAGCCCATCTGCTTCAAGGCTACACATTTTGTGTGTTCATACTTTGGTTGTAATGAGAGGTTATTTGAGTTATTGTTGCCTTTTTATGAGCTTTAAGAAGTCTGGCCATTCTCCTCTGACCTCTGGCATCAACAAGGCATCGCTGGATATTTTCCCTTTTTGGACCATTCTCTGTAAACCCTAGAGATGGTTGTTTGGGAAAATCCCTGTAGATCATTAAAATATTCAAACCAAAAACATGCCATGTTCAAAGTCACGTAAATCACCTTTCTTCCCAGTTCTGATGCTCAGTTTGAACTTCAGCAGGTCATCTTGACCTGTTGCTGAGTTGCTGCCGTGTGATTGGCTGATAATGAGTGCTTGAACAGGGGTGACTAATAACATGGGCAGTGAGTGTATCTCACCTTCACGGCTGGCAGTGTACAAAATAGAGAGGGTTCAGCCCTTTAGAAAAATAAATGTCACTCATAAGTCTCGTGTATATCTGCCTATTAGAACCTGAACTTTCTGACAAAAGCGTCTTTCTCATCCTGAGTCCAGGTGGGGAAAAAACGATTCTTTGGCAAAAATGTAATTACAGCAGCAAATTTGTGCTGCAGTAATTACATTTTATCCAGATGTGCTAACTTATCTTGCTCTGGATAAGCTGTAAGTGCTGGACAACCAGTCAAGAACGTCAGTGTTAGATAATTCTGCAGAATCCTACATTCAGAGAAAATTGTATCCAGTGTCAGCTTTGCTTTCTGTGCTATCTGTCTGTTATTGTACACATTGTTCCTGAGTTAACAGAAAGGTTGTGGCAGCAGTAAGTAAACTGTGGTTAAGTTTAAGCAAGAGAAACACTCGGTCATAGTTGGGGATAGATGGTGTAGGTCAGTAATTACATTTTCTTTCTACACCACATTACTTTCCACGTTGCAATATAAAGTGTACAACACTCCCTGCTCGGGTGCTGAATGCTGTGAGACGTCTGTTTCTGAGACATGTAACTCTCAAAGAAACTGTCTTTTAAATCCAAATGCTTGGAATACAAAACTGAACAAATTTAAAGAATATAAGCAAACTTAATGATATTAAATTATACTTTGCAGCTCAGGCATTACTCACTTTCCACACACGAAACATCCAGCAAGCACTAAATGGCTGGCAGCTGCGAGACACGTCACACCATAAAAACCCAACCAGGACAATAGAGCTGAATGCTGTGTCACAGCTGCCTGTGGTGCACAGGAGGGGCAACAAAACAGTGCCACATCACTTAACAACATTGCAATAAACCAGTGCGCAACAATAGAAGCCCAGCTAAAACACATGCCGAGAATAACAGGGGACGTCTGTCAGCTAACCCAATATTAAGAGGGCAAAGAAAATGTGCATGCAGCAGGAGCGCCAGTCAAAAGAATGCAATATCTGTATGTAAGCGGTGCTAAGAAAACAAACCCGCTAAAAAGATGATGAGAATAAAACCTGCAGACCCTTTGCTGCCCTTCTGAACACTGGGAATGATACCACTGGGAATACTAAACACTTGACTTTTTGTGTGATTGGATAATTTAATGTTTTAAGGTTAATGGTGTTAGCTAACACACTTGGGGTTGTCAGTCAAGTTACAGGGGGCCAGTTTCAAGGGGCCAGTCTTGACCCTCTATATGCCTTTCAGTGCATAAACAAGAAATAGTGCCTCCCATTGGTACTGTGAAATGTTAAGAGGTCTGTCACCAGGTCTGGTTAAAACTGCTTACATTTTGCAATTTCAGTTTAGAAGTGCACGCATCAGTCAGTGAGATAACCGAGAAAAGTGCATTAAAGCTCCCGTTGCTTCTGTATAAGGCTGTAAACAGCTAAAAGGGCAGAGCAGGGGGGAGTTTAAAGCCTTGTTATCGGAGCTGCCTGAAGGCTCCAACTCATCAGTTCAAACCCTGTTTTGTTTTGGGGGGGCTCTTTTTTTCTTTCTAAATTAAATTCGGCAGGATTACTCAACATGAGCAAATATCATTAAAGCTGTTCTGTGTAATGTTAGGGGAGAAATGCTAAGAAGGATCTGAACCATTATGTTCTGGATGAGGAGGTTGGGAGTGTGACTCACTACATATTTATAAATCTGGGAGAAATCCTTTAGGTTTACATGAACTGCAGTGCTAAACCCACTAAAAATGAACATTCAGCTCTGTTTCCTCTCTGTTTTTTTGTCCCTCCCCTGCATAAATACCATGTACACTATATATCCAGTAAAAGATGGGCACAGCCTCTGGGTCTGAAATACAGAAGCATCTTAAACCTGCAATCCTTCTGATAGCCAGCAGGTGGGGACTCCTCTGGCTACAAAAAGAAGAGCTAATGAGTGAGATGATGACCTTACTCCTCCCTTAATTTATGATCTGAATAAAAACTTTACAAATGAGTTTATGGTCTCAAGCACTAGTTTCAAGCCTTCTTCAAGACAGCGTGAAGCTAATTTTGTTAATTACGGCCACATTTACAGAATAGCAGGAAATACTTTAGGGTTTAGCTATTTTGCGACCGGTAAGTTGCTACTGTGTGAGCGTGAGGTGTCCTCGGTTTCTCAGTCAGATTCTCGTCTCACTCATCATTTCAGGTTAAGAAAAACAGCATGATGACGACCAGAGTGCTGGAGTTTCAAGACTCGAGTTCACATACCAGTCAGTGACATCATAGTGGCTGCATCCATTGTTTATATACGATCTAAGCTCCCATCAAACCCCACAATTTAAAAGCCAAATGAGGAAAGCATCTGTAGGCAACTTTTCTGAAGTCTTGCTAAGTAGGATGACATTACTTATACTTTAAGAAGGTAATCGGAGCCGGAGGAGAGGCTTCCCAGCTCGAGTGCTCGGCATGTGTCCTTAATCCTTTGCGTCATGGTGGCTTTTGATGTAGCTGTATGAGCTCTATTTACTTCTGCGACAATCTGTGGTTTTGGGAGGGATATGTGTGATTTAATTGTGTCCCAACAAACTGTTTATCCGCCCACCGAGCAATTCATTGTAGCTTTTGAAGTTGCGATTGGTGCCAAACCTGGCAATCTGACTGTCATGACAAAGCTTCAGGATACACAGTGACTGCACTGTTGTTCCTTTAATCACACTGAGCAGGTGTAAGGTGAGGTAGGCGGGTTTCCCTCAGCTTCCGGTCGTTATGCTAAACTTGGCCACATTTCTGCTCCAGCCAAGGTATGACAGCTGTGTCATCTATGTAAGCAAAAAAAAACAAAACATACAATTATTTTCCATCACAATGAACTATTCCTAATGCTGGACTGACTGATGTACATGATGGACTATAGACCAAAACTAATCACTTTCTTTACATACCGTAACTCTGCAAACAAAAGAGGTTACAGTCTCTCCATTGTGTGAGTAGAAAATAGACGGCACACTCCTAGATTCTTATTAATGTAATCAGAGATGAATGAATGAGAAGTGTGCTTTCTGCGGATGATTAAGAGCTGCCCTGACCAAATTCTGATTCACTACATTTGCGAACAATTGACCACCTGGGTCCCCAAGACTGCTTCAAGCAAACCTCGTATCGAGTGTGTATGGAGGCCTGACCCCCCCCCCTCTGCTCCCTCCCACCGTGCCCTCAACGAGACACTGATGTGTCTGAGCTGAGGTGTGCCAGAGTGATTCATTAGTTCATTAAAGCGTCTAGTGGCCATGGCAACAATCTTTCTAACGGGGTCAATGGTAACATGACAGTCTCCTTCAGGGCAAACCCTGTCACAGGATCTGAGCAATGGTAGGAGGTACAATCAGTTACCCCTCCCCCAAAAAACATCATGAGGTCCCGTAACCCATTTATGTCCTCTGCCTTGGAAAAAACAACCACACTGAGAGATCGCCTCAACACACAATGCTCAGCTATGATCTAATCTTGAACTCTGGGTCGTGTCTCTGTATAGTTCCAGTGAGCCTCCAGACGAGCAAAATTCACCACAGCTAATGGGAGGCGAAGGCACATGGCTTTCTTTTCGTGTGTTCTCTCTGACTGTAAGCCCAGTCTTCAGTGTTTGCAGTGTATGAGCACCATATGTGGAATCAGTTTATGTTAAATAAAGTTTAAAAAACTGATGGCCAATTCCATAAACATAAAGAACGGGTTATTTATTTATTTGTTTCGTAATATGAACATTATGCAGCAAGAATCCAAGTTAATTAGACAAACTTTGATCAGTTTTTCTCCACTATGATCGAGAAATGTACTGTGTATTTGGTTTGTTTAGCAAGCGTACCAATAAGTATGATATGAACAGAAATCATTGGAGGATATCCTGGTAACCAGAGAAGCTTAGTCAAAAAACAAACAAAACGTCAGTATGAAAAACTGGAACAAAAAAACGACATTATAGCAATAAACTTAAACGATCTACTATATAGTTGAATGCCCAGGCCGGCAGTTTCTATCACTCTTCTCTTCTGGCGTCTGGTTGATACTACGTGATGAGCTTTGCTTTGAAACTCAAACTGCAATGTATAGGGCGATATTTCCAGTCTGAATACTAAGTAGTTGAGTCAATATGCACACGAATCCTCTGCCTAATTATGTAGTCTCTGGCCCAGCGGTCCTCCCGTTCCCATTTGGAAGATTGTTAGTTTGATTGCTGCAATTTTCTTTAAGACATCACAGACATAAATCTGCTTCCGCTGGTCAGCACAGACAAAGTTTTATAATCCGTTTCTTGAACATGGAAGTGTGTCCTTGAAGCCCCCCTAGCATTTTTTTTTGGGGGGAGGGTTCTTTTCTTTCATTCCCACCTCTTCCTCTGTTAGTCTGTTCAAACCATTGGTCCTTGACTTTGTCTGGCACTCCCGCGGTGAAACACTCTGCCCCCAATCTGTGTGAGCAGAGCAGCCAGTGTGTGGGCTCACTTGGGGCTACAGACATCAAGATGATGATGATTGAGTGCCATGTCTTTCTTACTTTAGCTTTTTTTCTTTGCCATTAGGTGATTACTTTCTTATGTTGGTGATGCAATTTTCTTCTTGTTTGAGCAACTCAAAAGACTGCATCTTAAGAACAACGCTATTTCAGCTGTGATTGTTTACGCCAAGATATAAAATGACAGAAACACTGATTATGGTGCACTTGCTTTGCACATGAAAGTCAAACTTGGAGGCCCTAACTCATCCTAACATGCGAGCTCTGGTTGATTTGACAGCATCTTTAGTTAAACACTGCAGTTCCCAGAGTTTTGGAAAATTGATTGACATTTATGTAGGGCTTTTCTAGTATTGCAGAATAATCCACATTCTTCTGTTCATGCAACACTTTACCGATTACACACACGGGAGCAAACCACCGACCTTGCAGTGAACCACAGCAGCTTATTCATCAGAAATACTGCAGCAGAAAAACTAATAGGTCACACTATAGTGCAGCCAAACAAACACTCCACACGTGGGTGCTTTGTCCTTCATTTCTAATAATTAATGCATAATTTTACTCTGAGAGTTTTGAGGTAGTTGTTTAATTATTACACTGAAATTAGGAATTCATATGATCTTAATTTATGATGTTTAACAGTATGCAAGCAGAATAATCTGTACCGTGAATTAGTCTTAATCAAAATAAGTAACAAATAACAGAAAATATGATGCGATTATCACCCTTTGATAGAGTGCTGACCTGTTGAGTGTGCATATTTCAAATTTCGCCCAATGACAGTTGGCTCCAGCATCCCCATGTGGCCCCGAACTGGATAAGCAGCTGAAGAAGATGGATGGATGGATGGATGGATGGACGGATGTATAGATGGACTGACAAATGGATGGATGGATGGGCGGACAGACGGCTATATAGATGGATGGATGGATGGATGGATGGATGGATGTTTCCATTATTTGACAATAATTCTTTGCAAAATATAACAGATGGACAACAGATGAAAAATAAGCTTTTGGCTAATTTACAGATTGTTTATTAATGTGCATTGTCCCTACCAAATAAAATAAATTCAAATATTCGTTAAGAAAAATATAAATGAGCACACTTTTAAAACACTCATTACAACCAAATTTTTCAAAATACTCTTCAAAGTACAACAGTACATCTCAGTCCAATGACTAATGAATGTCTCTTTAGCACTTTAAATATTTAAAACTTTATAATGTCTCATTTAAACCCACCTTTTTTAAAAGAATATATTTGAATCTCTTTGAGCTCAGGAAACCCATGACTCATTAGTCTTTAAACCATCTTACAGTTTACCATCCACCACATCCCTCATTTTGTTGTATTATAAACACGATTGTTTTCTTATTTGTTGTATACAAGCTCAAAACAAATATGAATGTAGGCCCAGTTTTCTATGTTGCTAGAATCATATAATAATGTATAATCAGGACATGTTTGTATTCAGTAGTAATGAGAAATCAAATCTTGTGCAGACCAATTTAATTAAATCACATCATCTGAATTGTTTCCCCTAAAGCCCACCTTGATTTTACCTCATGATTTTCAACATGTTTTGTAAATATGTGGCACGTGTTTAGCTGTAAAACAAACAAAAAAAAAAAGGTTAACTTTAGGTTGTTTACAATTCAGTTAGAGGCCTATATTTGTGAGTCAGGCCAATCAAGATAAAAATGTATTTGTTTTAGTAAAAATATTTGGGCTTATAACAGCCGAAGCTTTCTGTCGGCCCAGTAAAAAACAAAATGAAACATTTAACTTGACATTTCGATTTTTTTTTTTCTGATTGGGTAAATCTCACCACGGCAAGTTTACGGGAATTTAAGCCTCACGTCTCATGTCAGGTTACATGTGCACAAGCATTAAATCTTCAGTTTGACACACTGACGTGTGCTTTTCCTTCTTGCTTTCCAGCCGCTCCACGGCGCCACAGATGACTGGAATAAAGATAAGCAGGGAAAAAGGTGAGGGGAAGGAATATGACAAAGAGGTGGTTGATTTAAAATACAGCAGAGGAAAGATTTGGCAGAGGGAAATCATCTTTCTTCCTGACTCTTCCCAGCTCCATTATGGGGGAAATGAAGGATTTTAGATGAGGTTTGGGATTTCTGCCCACTTCAAAGACCTTTTCTCACAAGTTTCTGGCTGTCTTTTCATTGTTATATAAAACAGACTTCATTTCTTTGGGTGAGTGATGTTTATGCAGCCCTCAAACTTATTTCTGTGAACCAAGAATTAAAGAGACAAATATAGATTTTTACTGCAGTATCACAGCACCACCAGTGCCTCTGACTCTAATACTTTCTCTGACTTTAGTGCTGCATGTGTTCATCAACCATATCTCAGGAAAGTTCACTTTAGTTACCGACTATAGATTCGAGGCTCGCGGGTGTTGTCTTCTGTCATATTACTCCCTTTGTCAAATTATTTTGAATACCGTTTGATACTCTGGCAACCCCAACTCAGGAGCTCCGTTCAACCCTCACATTAAAGTGATAAGTTACTCTGGCTCATGATCTATTACAGCAAGACTGTAATTACACTGCTGTGTAACATGTTAGGAATGAAAGGATGCCGCACTTTTTGATGGAAATGAAAATTATCAATCATCAGAGGCTGAATTCAAAGACACCCTGAAAAATCAAAGTGAAAACATTATACGGCAGGCTAGTCCATTTTACTGAGTCGGGGGATCCCCTCCCAGCTCTGGACCAGGGCATAACTGAGCTGCTGGACAGTCTGAGGTGCAACCTGGTGGTGTTGGATGGACCAAAACAGAGGTGTTGTGCTGGATTTAGATCAAGTGAGTGTGGTGGCCAGCCAGTAGTATCAACTCCTTCATCCTCCAGGAGCTACCTGCATACTCTCGCCACATGAGGCCTGGCATTGTTGTGTACCAGGAGGAACCCAGGACCCACTGCACCAACGTAGGATCTGACAATGGGTCCAAGGATTTCATCCTGATACCTGGTGGCAGTCAGGGTACCGTTGCCTAGCCTGTAGAGGTCTGTGCATCCCTCCATGGATCTGCCTCCCCAAACCATCACTGACTCACCACCAAACAGGTCATGCTGAATGATGTTACAGGCAGCGTAACATTCCCCACGGCTTCTCCAGACCCTTTCATGTCTGTCGCATGTGCTCAGGGTGAACCTGCTCTCATCTGTGAAAAGCACAGGGAACCAATGGAGGACCTGTAAATGCAAGTTGGGGTCCATGGTGCCAAGCAGTGAGACCAGGGCCCACTAGAGGACATTCAGCCTTGTTTCTGATTGTTTGGTCAGAGACATTCCGACCAGCGGCTGCTGGAGGTCATTTTGTAGCTCTAGCAATGCTCATCCCGTTCCTCCTTGCTCCTTGCTTGGAACCAAGGAACCAAGCGATGAACTTTTCATGGCTGTGAATTAGTTTGGGTCCTAAGACTGAACTTGCTGCTTAGTATCAGTTCATAACAGATAAAAGGAAGCAAGGCACATACTTGTCATCTTGCTCGTGATCACTGTCTGTGACTATCCCTCTGTGCCACACACAGATGTTGAAGTAGTTCTGTTTGGACAGTATTGCAAAAGGGGAGCATGTTCTGCCACGTTTGTGCCCATCAGCTTAAGTTTCTGGATGAGGAACGACCCACACCCACATCAGGCAAAGCAGTGGCAACGCAGGCCCATTCTTACCAGCACCAGCACCGGCACCAGTACCGGCACCTTGTAAGTGGAAACATGGTACTGATGTGCCATTCTGGAGGAGTTGGTCTACCTGTGCAATTTCTGTAGGGTCCAGGTGTCACCTCATGCTTCCAGCAGTGAGCTGGAATGCAAAGCTAAAAAAAAAAGAAAAGATGAGGAAGGAAAAACATGAGTGTACTCCACCTGTAAAACCGTTCCTGTTTTGGGGGTTGTCTCATTGTTGCCCCTCTAGTGCACCTGTTGTTAATTTCTTGAACGCCAAAGCAGCTGAAACTGATTAACAAGCCCCTCTGATACTTAACTGACCAGATCAATATCCTAGAAATTTAATTGACCTGATGCTAAACTCTGATTAAAAAATGTTCCTTTGATTTTTTTTTTTTGAGCAGTATATTTTACTAAAAGTCTGAGGTGAAAGAGATACATCCAGCTATCTGCTGTCTACTTCCCAAAGCATTCACAGCTACCGTGTCATTACCACCCATACCGGCCAACACCAAGAAATACATTTATTTCTTGGTGTATTTATTTATTTAGTGCATGCAGTGACCAGTGAAAGGTTAACAGTTGGTTAGCATCAGCAGCCCAGGCAGGATACTACTCTCTGAAGGCTGCAGACGTCATCCAAAATTAGTCTTTGTTGACTGTGTAGCAGAGCTGAGAGCTCGGCCACTGCTCAGAATCTTGATTTAGGGTGATGCAGAAGCCCAAAGTAGCTGTAAAATTCATACAAACCTCTGTGATCCCAGTCTTTTTTTCTTTTTTAAAAATCTGTAATACTTCAATAAGAACACAAAAACTATTTCTACTGCTACTGCTGACAGTAGTTTAAGTTGTGTAGATCTGTTCGAAATGGAGAGAAGTGTTTCACGAGCGGGCAAAGAAATGATTAAACTTGCACTGAAAAGCAGGTCAGATGCATTCGATTATTTCAAAAGGCTTTTACGAAGAGCCTAACTTTCCTTTTTGCCTTCTGGCAAAAAGTTCATGAGCTCTAGTCAAAGTTGAGTTATGAGAGCACATGCTTTGTTGAGGCGCCTGCACAGAGGGGGGGGGCTGTGAACTAGAGGGGATGGCAAAAACCTCAGGCATGTTATGCTCTTCTGATGGCAGGTGAGTGGAAAAAAAAAAGTGGCTGTCCATACCATCTGCCACTAATGTAGCACATGCCTGTACACACCCCTCCCTGGACGACAGAAATGATAATGAAATGACTCCAGTGCAAAGGAAATTGGGCACTAAGTGAAAAGAAGAAAAACTGCTAGTTGGGTAGTTCAGGAACAGAAGTCTTTGCTCGAGACACTGCAGACTTTTAACTAAGGCTCAGTTGGATTTAATACATCATGTTGAAAAATGGAGGCTATAACAAGCAGTAGCGTAATGTTAGTATAAAGCCACATTCTCTGAAAAGGAAATAGGCTATCAGCATTCACTTCCTGTTTTCTACCAACTCTCAGCACAGGTTCCTCTAACCCTAGACCTCTAACAGTTTTGTAACACTGTCACTCTCACTTTCACGTGGGTGATAATCCCCCTAAGTTAGTGGTCTAGGGTTAACTCTAGACCACAATGGTTCCCAGACCTTAAACAAGTAGTTCCTCTTTTGAACCACAGAAACAAGATTCCCTGACATAAATAAAGTAGTTAATTTACCCCAAACCGCAGTATCTCCTTAAGCCTCTGCCTTTTTAAAAAAATGGCTACATTTAAGCAACCCTTAACCACAGCAGTGTCACATCAAAACACGGTTTAAATTTTTAAAAGTCGACTCTGTAAAAGCTTTGGAAATGTGTGTCATTCCGTCAGAAATGATCCAATATTTAACAAAAGAGGAGTAATAATAATAATAATAATAATAATAACAACACAATACTTTAATATAATCATAAATAATAATTATTTGGTTGTAAAGAGTAAGTAGAAGGGCACTCAGTAGAGCGCACATCTCACCCACCCCAAATTTTCTATGAGCCAGTACTACACTGCAATAGATACTACTATTACCCAATGTTGTCATACTTATTCATAAAAATTTTCAGTACTTTGGATCATTGGATCTGGAATCCTCCTCAGATTATGAACAAACTGCTATATGAGAGAACTTCTGGTCACGTTGCACCCTAATTCCTCTTAGGGGAATCTGACTTATCCTCATGCAGTTAGACTCAAATGTGTAAATACTGTCCCTACCTCATAATGGTAAAGAATAATTAAAAAAAAAAAAAAAAAAAAGTCCAAATGTAAAATTTTTTTTCCATGTACCACCCTCAACAACTCCAGAAATGTTGATTGAAATCTGTTCACGATTTTCAGAGTAATCCTGCCAACAGACACACAGACAGACACACCAACACGACCAAGAGCATAACCTCTCTCCGAGCATGGGCGGGTGAGGCAGTGACAGTCATTTGAGAGCAGAAATGAGGAAATGTCCAGACTTAAAAGGATGAGTCGGGTACACGATGCTTGTTGTGTCTACACTAACGCTATCAGATAGAACACGATCAGCCATTATAACATTCCTCCTCTTCGTTGGAGTTACACAGCAGAGTTGGCAAACAGTAAAATTTTATGTGTGGTGGAAGGTGGAGCAGCAACTACAGCAACACAAACCGTGTAAACAACAACAAATGTTAGACAATTTAAGAAGTTTAATAGTGATTCTCAGACCAGTGACTCAGGGAGCCCAGTGATCACTACACCATTTAGTGCTGGATACAGTCATCAGATGGCATAAATGTCAGAGATAATAACAACAGCTGTCGCTGATGTTGGCTATTTCTGTATTAAAGTAAGTGATAAAAGACAGGCCTATTAACACGACCACAACACGGCACCAGATTGTCTGAGAGGGTATGTGTCATCATGTTTGTAAAGGTGTTTTTCTCCTTTCCCGCACTGCAGTGTGAGACCAAATACATTTCAGATCATCTCACACTGCTGTGCGCTCTACAGCATCCTTTAAAATCCCCCAAATTTGGATGTGAGAAGTGTCGTGTTAGAGTGGCTCAAAACTGAAAATGTGAAGCTGTTGAAGACGAGCACAACTTGGCGCACATCTAAAAAATGACAGAAGAAACAAATGTGTGTAGGTCGGGTCAGTTTGCTCATTAAACATACAGAGAGACTGCCAGAGGGAAATAACAGAAAGAAGTGGCGTGACTGGTGGGTTTTAAAGACACAACACATTCCCACAACACTCCGTCCTGCAGTCAAATGCATGCAAGTAAAGCCACACATTTACTTCACCTTCTATTTATAATACAGTGTTTTGAAACTATGGTTATGCATCTTGAAGTATGGTAAATTATTAAAGAAATTCTCTTAAAGTTTTCAGCAGAAACACAGTTACAAGGTTTCATACTTCAAAGGGACGTCTGAGCTTATATCCACCTGTATCATGGGTAACTGGGTCAGAATGAGGTGGAAAGAGCCAATAGATAGTGAGCTTCTGGTATTAACAAAGGAGAAAATGTGTGGGCCGATAGCTGGGGGAAAAAAATGCATTTTGAGAGAAGCCTGGCAAGAATCATTTCATAAAGAGTAGATACATTTCATGTAAGAAAGATTTGCTACAGAAAACCTGGCTTCTGTCCAAACCAAATATTTCCTGATATGAAGTGCAATATAGACTGTGTGCAGCTGCTGCTATCCCCTTTTCAGCATGAAGCATTAGGTTTATTTTGAGTTGACAACCCCTGACTGAATAATGACTTATACAAGTGCAACCCCTGTGTAAAATCAAGAAATAGGGGTCTGTCTGTTAAACTAGATTGTTTAACACTGCTTAAAAACAGTGTGGATTCCAGGTTCCTTCTTGTGACATCCAGTTGATGTTTCGAGTTCCATGCTTTTATTCTTAGATATCACACTTTTTTATATGTGTACATCTTACACTGGCCCTTAATGCAGCCCCTCAGTTCATCCACTATCTGAAAGAAGCTGTTTTAGTTCCACCCTGCTTGCACTGTTCATTGATTTGGATGGTTGACCCCTGGTATTTAAACCCATCCACCTTCACTACATCTGCTCCTTGCAACTTCACCTTTCCATCTGTCCCCCCTCTCATTCACACACATATTCGGTCTTATGTCTACTTACTTTCATACCTCTTCTCTCCAGAGTGTACCTACATCTGTCCAGACTCTCCTCCACCTACTTTCTACACTTACTATAGATTACAGTGTTATCTGCAAACATCACAGTCCGGAGAGACTCCTGCCTGGCCTCATCTGTCAGCCTGTCCATCATCATTGCCATCACTGTAACATATCATAGTACCTTATCACCCCAGTAGAGCACTTTGGTCTCAGACTGCTGGCTTACTTGTGGTTCCTAGAGTATTTAAAAGTAGAATGGGAGGCAGAGCCTTCAGCTTTAAGGCCCCACTTCTGTAGAACCAGCTCCCAGTTTGGATTTGGGAGACAGACACCCTCTCTACTATTACAATTAGGCTTAACATGTCATGGCTGAGGGAATAGGGTAGGCCCAAAATTTCTTACTTGTCAGAATTGCTTTCAGTGTATTTATTTAGAGTGCAAAGAAGACAATAAATGGTGATAGCGGGGGGCAGGCTAGAGCTCTCAGTGGCCACTCTGAAGGTTCCCAGAACCACTTATCCAAAGGAATGATTGGACCTCTCTTCTTTCCCTCCTCACACTCACTTTCTCTCGGGCACTCGCTCAATGTTCCCAGTTCCCTGTGCAGAAAAGAGACCGTGGTCACTAGGGGGTCCATTGAAAAGCTGGCAGCAAAGTTCTGGAGAGCTGATGTCAACTAACTGGGAGGTAAGTAACAATCTGCCGGCGAATGCACGTCTTCCTCCGACTTAAGTAGGACTGATGATCACCTAAACCAGCACCAACTGCTGTGATTGGCCCAGGTGCTAGAAACTGAGAACTGAGAGCCGCCTCTACAACACAGGGACTAGTTCATGAACATGCACAACAGAATGGGAGACCCAGAGTGAAAGCGAGGCCAGCTGGGTTCATGACATAAAAAGTACCTTTTTAATCAAGCTTATAGTTAGGATGGATCTGGTGACCCTGAACCATCCCTTAGTTACGCTGCTATAGGCCTAGGCTGCTGGGGTTCCCATGATGCACTGAGTGTTTCTTTTTCATTCACCTCTTACACCACTCTGCATTTCATCATTAGTTATTATTAATCTCTGGCTCTCTTCTTTTGTCCTGTCTCCCTCCCCTCACCCCCATCATGGCGGATGGCTGCCCCTCCTTGAGTCTGGCTCCGCTGGAGATTTCTTCCTATTTAAAGGGAGTTTTTCCTTCCCACTGTCACCAAGTGCTTGCTCATAGGTGGGTCATCTGATTGTTGGGGTTTTCTCTAGATTATTGTATGATCTTTATATTACAGTATTGTGCACCTTGAGGCTATTGTTGTGATTTGGAACTATGTAAATAAAATTGAATATGTGACAGAAAAATTAAAAACAGCCCAATAGGATTTTTATTTTTCACATGCCTGATACTTTAAGTTTTTGACAGCGCATAGCCAATCTGGGGGAAAAAAATACAGTCATACAATTAAGTGTGTAACATGAACAATTCATGCTTAAACGAAGCAGAACATCTGTTTGCATTTGTTTTTGGATGTGTGGTCTGACGGTTTATGCCTGGATCAGTCTATATAAAGAACCATTTCTTTTTTAACTTACTGCTATAATATCACCACGGCCAAGTGAGAACGTCAGAGTTTCACAACAAAAGTCAGACCAAATGTGACCAAAATATGTGTGTAGGTTGAGTCGGTCTACTGACTAAACGTACAGAGAGACTGCCAGAGGGAAATAACAGAAAGAAGTGGCATGACTGGTGGGTTTTAAAGACACAACATATTCCTCCAACACTTCACCCAGCAGTCAAACTTTACCTTCTATTTGAATACAGTGTTTTGAAACGAGCGTTATGCATCTTGAAGTGTGGTAAATTATTAACACATTCCGTTAAAGTTTTCAGCAGAAACACTGTTGCAAAGTTTCATACCTCAAAGGGACGTCTAAGCTTATATTCACAAGTATCCTGGGTAACTGAGTCAGAATGAGGTGGAAAGAGCCAATAGTGAGCTTCTGGTATTAATGAAAGAGAAAATGTGTGGGCCGATAGTTGGCATGTTTGGAACCATGTTCTGTTATGCCTATAGGAGCCTTTAAGTGTTCTGTACCCGAAAGGTTTTTGTTTCAAGGTTTAATGCCTGCATTGTGTCCATGGCTGTAAATTCATGTATGATGGGGGGTTGGACAACTGGGTGCCCAACTCCAGCGAACTTTTCCGCTGCAGCTGTTAGCCAAGGTGACCCCACAGTCAGCGATCAAAAACACCAGGAGCCGCTAGATTGGAAGCAGCCCAGTGTGTCTAAACTTTGCTCAGTTCACACTCTGAACACAAGGCTGTTTTTTTTTTATCCTGGTTTTATTTATATTAAGTCTGTTTCCTTTGAAAATATGAATATTAATTAGATCATGACTTTGAAACGTGTGGGCGAGCTGGAAGAAGTAGGAAGTATTTATAAAAAATTAATTTTGAAAGTGATGCTGAAGGTTTGCTCAAAATATCAATTATGGATTGCCTTAATCATTATTTGTGTTGTATTTTTCTAAATGTGGTGACTAATTCAGGGTGAGGAGGAACCATGAGTAAACGTACTTGGCAAAATGGTAGAAAATACTTTTAAGAACCTGGTGGGGAGGGGGGGGGGTGCAACCAAATATCCCTCAGTCTCAAGATGAAGACCAACAGGTGATAGTATTATGTCCCCAGACAGGTGTCGGTCAACCATGTACAATGCAAGAATCAGTGAATTCAGTAGATATCTTTTAGTAATTATGAGCACATACTCTAATCAGCAGTGGACAAGTGGAACAACTTTGGAGATGTTGAGCTAAACAAACTGTTATTTAACAGTAAGGTAGTGAAAGCTGCTGCCGCAGTTGTAGTTTTAAATCAGTAGCTGTTACACGAGTAACTCGGAGACTAAAGAAGACTGGGTTTTCAACTAGCAGCTGCCTCAGACATCAGTAACAAGCAAGCAAACACTAAGTTGCTGTCACTGCCATCACAGTCTAGTGTTAACACTTCTATCTGTGGTGGCGAAAACAACATGTCATTGCACTCAAACGCCACCACAGGGTAGCTTGAACCTTTATATTTGCTATAATGACAGAAAGTGAATCAGATGTTTCAGTGTACTGGGGAAGAGGTCGCTCCCAGTGTAGGTACACTTAGTTTAAAGATTCAAACGGAGGGGAAATAACAAAACTCATTAATGAGCTGAGGCTGCGTTAAACATCTGGGAGAGTGGAGGATCTCATGCCTGTGTTGGTTTTTGCAGAAATCATGGTGACCAGCATGACCGAGGAGGACACTGAGTGGGTCAGACTTCAGGAAGTACCCCTCATGTCTCTTTGAAACCGAAAAGAGGTCATTCATCAGCTTGTGCAGCTATTTTCAAGCAGGACCTGACTCAAAAATGGCAAAACAAATGGAAATGTGTTGAAGATATTATGCGCCATGGGATGCCCTCATATACAGGAGTCAAGGGTTCAGGGATTCCTTTATTCCTCCATTATCCCTAAAATCATTGGCCGACTTCAACATAAGCTCCTCTGGCCTCTCCATGGTCTCAGGTTTGGCACACCCCTTTCACCAAAGGCTTTGCCATCAGAAAGCACAGTAAAAACCATCTATGAAGCTTGCTAATTAATAAGTAAGCGTATTTAAGTTTTGCAGTCTGCACAAAGTCAGAGACAAAGAAATAATGCAATATAGTTCATGTGGGTGCACCTTGTTGCCTTTTTGCATGTATTTTCTGTATGTAGCCTATTAAAAAAAGATACAGAATCTTAATTGGTAAGCTTCATAAATGCTAGCAGGCATATTTTGCTAAGTTACTATTCAGAATTGATGCTAAACTGGACTAAACTGCCTGCTGGCTCCAGATATGTGGCATCACTCTCATCTGGACAGCTCATTAGCATATTTCACAAAATCTCCAGTGCGGCAGCGCTGAAATTAAATTTCAGATTCGTGTATAAATAAACTTTTAACCTTCGTTTAAGTATTAGTGCAAATAAAGCGCCCCACTTAAGCTGAATACAGCCAACGGGCCGTGCGATTTGGCCTCAAAGGTGCGGAGGCGCGATAAGGTGGGCATATTAAACAGTGACCTTGAGGAGTTTCCACCAAGAAGAAATCTATGCAGCGAGAATTTGCAGCAGAAGAAAACACAGATAAGCTGCCTCTGCCACACACGTTAAGGCCCCACAATAAGAGATCGCAGCCAGACGGAGACTTTAATTGAGCTCCCTCCCCTCTCCCCTCTCCCCTCTCCTCCACCCCGCCCCCTCCCTCTCTCCCTCTCCCCTCTCTCCTCCGTCTCCTCCGGGCTGCTAACTTCTCGTCGACGCACCACTTTGGCTTCAGTTTGTTTTGGACTGCATACGGAGGCGCAGCAAAGACATGGCTTTCCTTCTGCTGCTCTTTCTTCAGGTCTGCCTGTTGCACGGGAGCGGTGAGTTCAGACGAAAAGTAAAAGCGCCCTTTTGTGCGTTTTTATTTAAAAAAGAAAAAAAGTTCCGTGGAGGAGCGCAGAGTTTCAATGAGGATACGGTGCGTGGCTTTTCTCGGATGCTCTGACAGTTTTCGGTGCTTTTCTTTTGTTGACTCGAGGCGTTGAAGTGTTTTCGTGTCGCGTGTTTCGACTGAGTTAATTATGTTCGCCTATTAACAAGCTTTTGGCTGCGGCATTGAATTTTCATCCTAATTTACATATAGTCAAACACGAACTATATGGTGTTGACTTCTACAAATTTTACACGTTTACTTTTTCAAGTTACTAGTGGTCCTAATAAAATGGGACCTTTAAAGGTGTAATGAATTACTGCGTAATTGACGCTAATTAACCATCTAACGCGTCGCTGTAGCCCGCAGAGCTTGGCGCATGTGCGCTGGGCTGAGACGTGCGTTTGAAAAGCTCGTGTGTTAAAACTGTTCTCAGAGTCTGCGAAGGAAGTTGGTAAAGGTTTAATGCGACTGCTGTGAACTTCTAAAGGACCGCAACACTTTACCCAGACCGCAGCACCAAATTTAGAAGAGACTTGAGTTTCCAAAGGCAGGGGCGTTTTATTTTTCATCAGTAAAACCAGACACTATTATGATGAGATAGAAAAGCACAGAGCAGTGCAGTGTGTGTGTTTGCTTGTGTATATCTGTGTAGCTTTTGTCATTTTAAGAGCCAGTTTGAGTTTACCTTATGATTTTGAATGTTTTTGTAAAAGGCGTGACTCATTTACTTCAGGGAGCTTTGGAGGTTAGAGGCTGTGTATAGATTCCTTAGCTGGGGCTGCTATGAACATTTTTCTTTGATTTGCATGTTCAGATTGGCATAAATTGGGCAGAATCCCCATCCTTTCCCCATAGTCAAAGGTGATGAATTCTCATGTATTGGTTGATCTTTATGAGTGCAAAATCCAAAGGTATTTACAGAAAGACAGAGAAAAGCAGTGTGTCTTCAGGACTGAGGAGCTCATCAAATATAACAGGTAAGGAAACACGAGTTTAAGGTTTGAGGACGGTTGGATGATCAGTCTGCAAAAAATAATCAGAACTCATTAAGTCAGTTTTCCCCACCCAAACCATCCTGCGTCTCCATGTAGCATCTCACAACAGGACAACACTCACTCTGTCCTGACCGTATCCCTTTTTTCCCCTTAAATCCCTGTTTTGTTTTTTTTTTACTCCATTATCCTTGTCTTAATTGGGTTACCTCTTTTTAATCCTCATCTCCCCTCTACCTCCTCTGGAGACCAAGTAAAGCTGTCTGTTTTTGGATTAGGTCATTAGCCTTTGGTAGAGACCACGGCCCTCTAAAGAGCTTCTAAACCAACCCTGTCAAAACTGACCTACTCTCTAATGGGCCGTGAAGGGCACTTACTCGAATACAATTTGCGGCTAAAAGCATTTCTGCTGCATGGAAATGAACCCATCCTGAGTATGAGAAGGAACCCAAACATAAAGCTTGGTTGATGCACTGTACACAAACCTCTATTGATTCCAGGATCCAGTGTTCATCAGTATGATGGTCATGTTCTGTTACAAGAATGGGCAAGTGGTCCGGGAATGGTGATGGAACAGTAAATCTGAGCAGTGGCTGAGCTTTTACAATGACATTTGCAGAACAGAGAGTGGGCACAACAGGCAGGCTTTTTTAGTTAATGCTGTTATGAAATATTTCTAACCAGATAACGTTTTATCCTTCGGTGCACTTGGAGGCTCTGAGGGAGCCGCTGTAAGTTTGTGTGTATTGCCTCTTGCACTGAGAACTTTGGCAGGCATCTTTATATAATGCATGTCTTGGTCTAACAACAACATATGTGAGTATCTCAAGCCTTAGTCAAACTCTGCTGCAATGTACTTGAATATTTCTTTATGATGTTAGAAAGAAAAGCTGTGTCGTAGTGTATCGATAAACGTTACATCACCCAAAGTCTGTTATTCAGTTTACCTGCTAGAAGATAAGAGTTGCTGGTTTGTTGTTGCGTCAACTGGTTGGGTTGCTTCTGTTGTTGTGTGACTTTGGTGTTTAAAACGGGTCACTTAAGAACTGGACTAACCTGTTAAAAACAGTGAGGTCACACAGTGGTAGACCAGCAACTTCCATGATCTGCAGGGTCAAATGTCAAGGAGTCTGTTGTGTTTTTAGGAGTTTGATACTGATACCCAGGAAAACACTTGATACCATTTTCAATACCACAGGAGAAAAATTACAAAAAAATTAAGAGTTTTTTTTTTTTTAGCTCAGCTGTTTCAAAGATAAAGTCGAGCTATTGTCATAGACTTGGCGTCCGCGTCTCTTCAACAAGAAGTTTAACGTTGGTCATAACTGAATAACGATGTGACCTAGAACGTTCAAAATTCGCGTCATAGATGCAGCTACGAAATATCTCGTTGACCTATACCTCAAGCTAAAGGTCAGAGGTCAAGTTATCTGAAAATCTTGTGAACACGATAACTGGAGAATGATATCACCAAGGATCTTTAAATTCACACTATAGATGCGTACCGTTCAAGCTAGACCCATCAAACTTCACACAGTTGTTCACTGACTTTATTACAGCAGCACTTTGACCCCTGTTATGAATCCAAAACTGCCGAGCATTAGCACCCACTCACTGGTGCTCTTGTTTAAAATAAAGAATAGAAAAATATAAGCAATAAAATCAGTGACAATGCTGTCTTTAAGTTGACTGATCTACTGCAGAAGTGTTAATATAATTTTAAGGTGTAATCTAAGATCAGATGACTGCCCCTCCCTGAGCCTGGTTCAGCTGGAGGTTTCTTCCTGTTAAAAAGGAGTTTTTCCTTCCCACTGTTGCCAAGTGCTTGCTCATAGGGGGTCGTTTGGATTGTTGGATTTTCTCTGTAATTATTGTAGCGTCTTTACCTTACAATATAAAGAGCCTTGACGTGATTGTTTGTAGTCATTTGCTCCTATATAAATAAAATTGAAATGAACTGAATTGAATTGCATTTATGACAGATATTTTAAGTTTCTCGTAGATTCTTCTAAAAACATCTTTCCCTAGACACAAACATTTTTGCTATCCTGTTAAATTAACACCATCTATTATGATGTAACAAATGGCCAGGGCTAATAATGTTTACTACCTACCTGGAACACATTAACGTTATCATTTTATTATTAGCCATGGCTTCTACATTAATGATAATTTAATAGAGGGCTAATGTGGCTGTTGGATAAACGCACCTTCAGGTTTGGGACCAGCACTAGAAGGACACTAGCTTGTGACCCCCCTGAGGCTGTGTTAGTGGTGATCAGGTAGTTGCTGAATCCTCTATTATACTCCATTGCGAACATGGACAACTGGAGACCCGATGGCCAAGCAGCCGTTCCTGTTATACTTCTTTGAAATCCACTTTAAGTCCGCCACTTGGGGCGCATGCGTATTTGATACATTGTGATTCAGATTTTATGCGGATAAGTCCACACAGTCACAAATAAACAGACAGGCACTCGGATCTGATTGGACCCCAGTGGACTTGTGGATGTGGGCAGTGTAATCAAGGCTTAATAGTTTAGCAAGTAATATTAACGTGTGTGCCAGCCAGGTTAACATTTATGATAACATTTATGATAACTGTTCAGTACTTCGAGTGTTGTTGAAAAATTCCTCCTAAAGTCTTGTCTAGGGAGGGGCTTTGTGAAGTTGTGGGTCAGCTGGAGGAGTCAAAAACAGCCCTGTTTGTATTGATAATGTAGCAAGTAAGTATCTAATCCAATTTTTAGTATCAATTAGTATCTGAGGATCACTGTTTTGGCATGCCCTATTGAGAAGAGCAATCATATAATCATCTATCATACAATGTTTCCACAAATCAGCAAACTGTTGCCACTCATGCAGTTGTAACACATGCCTTCAAACTAGGGCTGGGCAATATGGACCAAAGGAATATCAATATTTTTTTTAGCTGAATGGCGATATACGATATATATCTCGATATTTTTTCTTCCCAAGCGGTATAAACAAAAAGGCACTTCAGAGTCAAAGCTACCTGTCCCAAATGTCACACAGACACTTTTATTAACATTCAGCTGTAGATGTACATGAGAAATTGCTCAAAAATAAACTATTGGCATATTTAAATAATAATGCTCCTCAAATAAATTAATGCTTTTTTCCTCCATAAAAAAAGACTCACAGCTGTGCTGTTAAAATGCAAACAGAACAGATACAGAGCAAAAATAGCAAAAGGCTGACTTCTTCTTTAAAAAGCGAGTCTGCAGTGAAGTGGACTTCACCGAAGTGCTTCCTCCTGTGTGTACTCTTGTACATCTAGAACTCTGTGCAAATAACAAAACATGTAAACAGACTGAATGAACGAACTTCCATCCTTCAGCCTGCAGGGTTCTAGCTAGCTCAGAAAATCCATAGATATGCACTCGGTATCAGCAAGGGCCCACCCGCCTAATGCGGTGTCTACGCATCTCCACCGGCTGCATCACGAGGACAAGAAAAAGACCCACTTACGCTATTAAGGTCACGTGACTTACAGTACAAACCAACTTCTGCTATGGAGTTGTGGTATGGCGACGCCCTCTTGCCTGCAGCCAGGTACTCTTGGGGCGGGCGATGCCAAAGCGTAGGAACAGATGCAGTACGAAGACTGTATGTACACAAAACACGACGACAGCGGAGGATTTCAGGTTTCCAAAACTCTAAAAGTTGTTGACGTCACTGGAAGAAGTTGCTAAATTTGTCACTAGTCGCTTTTTGGAAAAAAAAGTTGCCAGCGGGGTTTATATATACTTTGTCGCCACAAAATCTGGCGACAAAGTCACTAAGTTGGCAACACTGCCATGCTGTCACTTCCTGCATGATTTACGGGTGAAGCGGTGACGAGGAGAGGCGGGGCAGGGTGAAGTTGTGCAGAGACAAACTGGGAGAAGAGAAAGGTGAACTCGTGGTATGATTATAACTCGACATAGACTATATCGATATAAACGATATTGTCTCATCTGTATTGCGTATGAAAACATATCGATATTTCTTAAAACCTCAATATATCTCTCAGCCCTACTTCAAACCTGTGGATACTATTTATTGTTGGAACAGATGGAGGTGTAAACAGGTTAATGTCAAAATCAGATTATATCAGTAACAGTGGCATTGTCTCAGCTTATATTTAGTTTGAAAATTTATCAAGAAACCCAAGAAAAAATCTACATACTGCCCAGCCTTTTCAATAGAATAAATACACAACTGAAGGGCTTTTAGTAATTTATTATCGACAGCAGTGGAAGTTTATCTAACACAACTGTGAGACCATCTCTAGTTTCAAACCCTGAAATGTAAGTATTTCCTGGTTGTCATCGTACATCCTTCAAGCCTTCTACAAATGTCTACTTTAAATCTTTCTCAGAATGTTCAGTTATAAAAATAATAATTACTTTTAGATGATAACCTATGACTGCAGTGCTTTGCAACAACACTATTTGCAATTCATTGTGGTTTATATACATTTATTGATATTCTAAAGTGAAATGTAGACTGTTGAATTATTAAACTACCAATCTTGTAAATGAGACATTCAAATTCATGTTGACTCATATTGAAAAATACTTGAATATGAAAAAGAATTCATAGAGATATAAATATGATATAAAAAGTTGTGTAAATCTGCAGGTCATTTTTTTTGGCCGGTAAGAAAAGATTTTTGCAGCGTGTAAAGAATAAAAAAAATGAGTCATAATGTATCTCAGTGAGTCAGTCTCTTCTAGTAAATAATGGCTGGTCTCCCTGACCTCCTCTTCATCCGTCTCCATGGCTGAATGCCTGGGAATGCCCGAACTCTGCTGCTGGGCTTGTCTGGATGTGGCAGGAAGTGTGCAGCTGTTGGCTGCAGTTGTCCATGCGGGATTAGTGCATTTGCCTGAGTGATAGCCAGGCATGACAGCCATATAATCTAATGTATTGGCTCTTTGTTTTCATTAAAGAGAGTGTGCTGTTTGATCCCCGTAGTATTATAATGGTGACTTGCTGTAGCATTAGGCATATGCAAGCTAATTCAGCTAACATGTAGGTCAGCATTGTGGACAGGTAAATAAATACAACCAATTGCATTAACTTTTTTCATTACTTTAACTGATCATTCAGGCTTAGGAGCCTCTAAATAGATTAATGACGCTGTGTGTGTTATTCAGCAGGAGACTTTAAGACAAAGGTTTGCATGTTTTGATATATATAGTCTATTAAAATAGTAGTTATATAAGTGTTTGCTAAGCTTATTTGCCAGGAAAGGATATTGTATGATAACAAATGGAGTGTTTTCCTGTGTTGTTGCATACTGGTACAATTTTGAATGTGTGCTTGCACCAACACAACAGGCTCGATACCGTTTGTTTTAAACCTAGTGATGCTCAACATGTCTGCTTCGCTGCTGCAAATCGACAAACTTGGCAAAAGCGTCTGAGCACTCATTGGTGTTGTTTCAGTTTGTGGTTTGAAGCCAGTGCATGCTCTGAAGATCCAAGACGTGCTTTAGGAAATCAAAGCCGTAGCTGTTTTAGCTGGCAGGAACAGAGCTGACATCTACCCTTAAGCCTAAATTGAAAGGTTTTTCAAGGGCCTTGTCTTGCATGTGTAGCGGATGGTTGATGTTTGAGTGGGATTTCATTTCCAACAGCTGCCTCTGTAGTTTGATCCCTGGCCTTCTGGGAGGGACTCTCCTGTATCGACTACCTTTCTGGTGCTTCAGAGCTGCCCCCAAACATCCTCGCCTTGTGTGTTATTCAGAGCATATCATTCACCACAGTGAGAAATCCATAAAGTGAACAATCACCTCAGAGAAGGTAGAAGCTCTTTTAAGAGCTAGAGACGGTTGTTTAAGCAAACTCAGTCAAAGAGAAGGATGCAGGAAATTACTCGTGAGAGTTAGGAAGCTGCGTGCTTGTTCAGGAGGTAAAGAATTTGTCATGCATTTGTTTTGGAGGATTAAACTGACATCACACAGTGTCAGAAACAAGAAAAATATCTCCAGAAACACACGTTAAGTTCATTTAAAAAAAATATTTAGTCCTTAAGAAAAGCACTTAGAAGTGTAATTTTTTTTCTGGAATCTTGCAGATTCCAGTTTTTTCTTGTCTCGTCGGGAGAGTGCTCAGGGCCTTTTTTTCATCAGCCGTCTTTGACTCACAAATATTGGATTTGGCTGCACTGCTTGCACAGGATTGATTATTTCTATGCAGTACTGCAAGAGCAGAGTTTGAAGTGATGTAGGGGTGTATTTTATCCAGCTGTATTGGCCATGCAGATGATGTCAGCATAGTCAGAACTTAAGATTTACACCACAGGCGCCCGTGCACCGCAAATCATCGCCTTAGAGCCTTTGTTTCCACTGCAGCGTAGGACCCACAGACCTGCAGTCCAAAGCAACAGTAAAAACACGGAGCAACGACACGGTTTCCGCTTTGTTATTTTGTTGTTAACCTTCATGGTGAAAAGTGCTTTGTTGTTAGTTGAATTTGGGAGGAGCAGTCTGGAATATTTGGTTATTTGTCCAGGAATATTGACCATCTCAGCTGTGCGTGACATCCCTCTCGCAGCTCACTCACAGCAGTGATCTTCGGTTCGCCTCATTGTTGCCAACTTAGCAATTTTTCATATCTCTTTGGGGACTTAACAAAAGAACCTCTCTCTCTCTCTCCTTCTGCTCTCTTCTGGAAGAGAACAAGTAGTGCACTAAAAGAAAGCAGAATTTGTGACATTTTCTGCTGCTTCTGAATTTCTGTCTCTTATTAAGCATCTTGCTTATAGGTATAACTGATTTCTTTAACTTGTATGTATAGGGACGATGTGAGACAACATCACAGTTGCCCTACCCCCACCAAATCTCAAAATACTCACATTTCTGGTTCTGGATCTCTGGAGCCATCCCAAAAAAACCCCAAAAAAAAAGGTATTTGGAAGAGCCCTAGTTACGAGTTTAATCAATCAGGGTCAAGCCCCAGCAAGAAGTCTTTCAGCGACGCTCAGAAGCACCTTGCACTGAAAAGCTGCTTCTTTTATTCCCCGAAAACGGCCCTGAAAGACATCCTACAGGGGGAAATTTCTTTGGATTGAACACGTACAAAGGCGCCTTAAACTGCCTGCGAATTTCTGCAATGGAAAATGATGATTAGGGAACAATATAGAGCTTGAAACGTTAACAGCCAGGCAACATTTTGCCTAAAATTCATATTTACCGAGAAATGTATGATTACCCGTGACTTCCGTGCTTTCTACAGTTATGTGCAGTGCAGGATTTGCTGATCACTAGATACTGGTGGAAGAAGTCTTTTTTTGTGCAAGTATATTGAATTATTATTTGAAAAAAACTACACTACAGGGAGTACAATCAAAGTGACTGGGTTAAAGTGGGTGCTCCTTCCACATATTTAGGGATGTGCACATGAGACAGTCCTGTTCTTTGTTTTAAAATAAGACGTTCACTCGTAGTATTTCAGTCTTCAGCAGATTTGGCCATTTGTCTTTAAGCTGTGCCCAGGCAAAATTGGCCATCTGTACATGACGTCCCTTCATATTTAGAAAGCCCATCTGTGGGACACATGGCACTGTCTTGGGCCACAGTCCAAGTCCTGGCAGCAGTCCCTCGAGTGCCAGGGCGAGAGACAAAAAAACCCTCCAGTATTCCCTTCATTGAGGACTCTTTCCTTCCTCCTTTTCCCACTTCTCTCCCCTTTTGGTCCACAAACAGAGCTTAAACAGCAGCTGCACACACCTGACGCCAGTTCATCGGACAAGGCACAATCTGCCGCGGGGCAACAAGCAGGGGTTCATGTTACAGAGAAACGTTACACCACAATGGTCTTTGCCTCCTTCCCGCCTTTTCTGAGCTACCCCCCTTCCATACTCTGTCCCCTCACACACCTCTCTCATGCCCCTTTCTTTGCTTTGTTTTTGGAGTATACTGGACAGAGCCTGGGAATATTTGCTTTGCTATTGTCGCAGTCAACAGTTCTCTCAGGAGCACACACAAAAGGATGGGATTTATTCCATAGTGCGATATAGTGCTGAAGCAATACAGCTTAGTTTAATTTTTAACTTACTATTATATGAGTTAATGAGTAAAAATTTAAGTCAAAATCATGTAAGATTTCTTCTGAAATTATTCTTCGGCATATAAAACATTGCCTCTCACGTGGGAAGCCTAACCAAGAACGGTTTCTTAGAGACAGGAATAATTACTTCCTAATTAAAATAATAATTTGAATTCAAACCAGATTATTTTTGGATCTGATGGTACTTTTTTTTTCACTCTTGGCATTGGCGTCTGATGCGAGCTAGATCATTGTAGTACATGTAACGTTTTGTGAAGAGTAACGTTGAGAAATTAAGACGCTAAATTTTGGACGCTGGCGAAGTCAGCCCTGGCTGTGTGCAGCCAGCTATTTAAAGTTTACCAATTTGCCCAAATGAAGTTGGATTGTACAGAAATTGAAACAATATTTAGACTTTTTTCTTTTGTAAAACACATTCTTATTACAGTTATCACCATTAGTTGGTCCTGAAATGTTTTGTAATTGTGCCTCGAGCAGCAGGCAGTGAACGACAGTGAGGAGTGCCACCTCTTTAGAGCATAACTTACCCGTTGATCAGGAGGGTTGCTGCTTACCATTTGCTGCAAAAGGGTCCATAAATCATTACTCCTGGAAAGTGGGAAGCAGAGATTCCCTTTGACATCCAGCAGGGTTCAGGTGTTTGTGAAATGTGACCACAGGACTATGTCATTGCTTAGAGGTCTCGTAATAGATATGAGATATGAGTCTTCTTGGAACAATGCAGATGCCACAAAGCTTCTTAAGTATTTGCTCAAGGCTTCCCCTTAGACCACGCCATTGTCCTAATGAAGGACGAGTCCTTTGATTTCTATTGTTCTTTGACTTTATGTCACACTGTGGAGCCAGCCCGTGTGTCAGTGGATAAATATATTCAGAGTAGCATGTGGCCCAGAACCAGGATTAAATTGCAAAGTGATATCCTGACCGTATATGACGAAAGTAACAGAATAGTAAATACTGACAAAAAGTCACTGACAAGAGCAAAGAGCACAAAGCCGTATGGGGTTACTGATTAATTGTGACAGATACCAAACATAAAGTGACAGTTTGACTCTTTCAGGGCATTTGTGGGTCAGTAGAGCAAGGGTGGGACGGGTCGTGGGGTCAACAGGGGTCTTCCTGCTTTTTTTTTCTTCTTTTTTTTCAGGAACAAATCTATAAGACAAGCATTTTCACCTGTTGTTGGCTTTACCCACGTAGTGGCGCGCACACACAGGACAAAAGAGAAATTAGTGTGGCCATAAATCATTACAAAACACAACAGAGACATTCAAACTGCACAGAAATGAAATTACAAAAAAGTGTTTTCCCTGTTGGGTTTCTTTCTTTCTTTCTTTCTTTCGGTTTTTCTTTTCTTTTTTTTTTTTTTGCCTCATCAAGGCAACTTGTCCTGTTGGCAGTTCCTCCTCTTTCAGAGTAATATCATATCTTTGCCTGTAGGAAACAAAGACTTGTCTAAGATTTTGATAGTTTTATGCCATCAGGAAAAAGACATGTTGAAAAAAATAGCCTGTCAAATGCATTTACCATCACATCATTAGCTGTACTGCCTTTCATTATTTATCTCCCTCCAGATAACATGATGAGGCTCATTATGTCTGGCATTGCGCCAGTCGGTTCCCTGCCACATAAACCTGCATTCACATCTGCTAAATTAAAATGAAACCAGTTTGAATCCGGACTGACTTTGATGGTAAAAAGAAATCTCTGTGCTGAGTCGTGCATGTGCAGATGAATATTCATGACGACCCCGGGGCTAACCAGACAGCCTTTCATGGTGTTTGCTTCAGTCTAATGGGCTGTGCCACGCCATGGATATAGCATGCGTCTGGCAGTGTTGTTGTTTCTCAAGGGCTGGTTTTGACCGCCTTTTGTAGCTTGTCAAAATTTCAGGGTTTTTTTGTTGAATTGTTAGTGTGAAATTTGCACATGAGTCTAGGCTAACATGATAGAACACCGCCGGCATTATATGCTTTGCAAAATAAAGTTTGTCTGAAGGAGTGGAGGCATGTCTGCGCATGATATTATACACTGGGCAGGAACAGCATGAGAGAGTCTTGTGTCAGTTCTGTCTGTTAATGTTATCCCAGCACCTAAGGCTCAACCATCAGTGCGGCGGTAGAGGGTCTGATTTAACTCACATTTCATGCTTTGAGTGGGACTCTCGCCTTTAGCTGATTCATCGTGCAGGCTAATTATTTTTGGCCTTTTGCTGTTGTTCGGTAAGTGTTCGCAGGGCATTTGTACGATTGATTCCCCAGAGGGCTGACTCTCTTTGTTTAAGTGCCCCCCAAGAGCAGCAAGAGAGGCAGAAAATTAACCAATTAAAGAAAACCAACAGCAACTGTTGATCAGACAGTGGCATGTGTCTAAAATGCTTTCAGTTTCTTTGTTTTCCTGCATCATTTTAACAGTAGGGACACAAATATTCAGTTGGTTTCAGTATCACCTTCAAATCAGTACTTGGTACTGTTGATTTTTAGTTTTGCATTTAAAATTTCCTTTAAAAGATTTAGTATCTTCTTTTTTTTTTCTTTTTTTTTTTGCTTAATGTTTCTAAGATCGGGAATCAAGAAAAAGCGGATTTGCAAACGTTAAATTTTGTCTAAAAAAAATTACACTTTCCCTCTAATTACTTCGCTGTCATGACTCTTGTTTGTATGAATGAAAATGAGGCTTTTGTGTGTGTGTTTTTTTTTACAGTCTGTGTGCGCACACTATTCAGCTTCCAGAAGTCATGGGGCAAATGTGTGGGAGGAACTGTAGACAGATGCCTTGCAGTAAGTGAGATGAGCTGAATTTGTTTTGGAAAATAGCTAAAAATACGTATTCTAACCTAACAGAGTGCCTTCCCACAGTGCGAAGGTATGATAATATAGGTTTATTTGGCTGTAGCTGTAACAGAGCATTTAGGCCTTTGTTGGAACGTCTTACTGCTCTCGATCCCGGCTGTGATAACCGTCTTTGTTCCCAGATAAGAATCAGATGCCAAAGGGTGATGGCTAAGTCACAGACAGGATTTATTAAGGAGACATGATGCAGAATTGAGTTTAGGGGCAGTTTAGTGGCTGCCAGACACAGCAGAGGCTTTTTAAGATGTGTGTGATGAGAGCCGTAATGTGATCTACCTTTGCAGCTCAAGTTCAGGGTTTGGAATCTGCCTTGGGCTTGGGGGGGGGGGGGCATTCTACAACTGCAATTTAAGTGTAAAGGCATGTCAAGACGCCAAGCTAACACTGTCCCTTGCACTGTGAAAACTGGACTCGAGACTGAAATAGTGGTTAGCTGTTGGCAGGCACCGACTGCATCTTTGACACCTAACATGCAGATTTGACACAATTTGCTCGCTGGTATTTCTTTTGTTGCATTTATTATTTATAAGGCTGTACTTATTTTCTAAAATGGATTAAGACATACAGACTTTTCTCTTCATACAAATGAAAAGCATGTTAGTGATGATGTATTTTGTGCCTGGAAAGCACTCAGCTTAATAAATAACTTGACTCAAAACCAAATTAAGACATCACGCTTACTGTGCTGGATTATCTTGCTTCATAACAGCGAATCGTTTGCTCCAAACGTATTAAAATGAATGTTTGTCACAGTCAGGATGGCTGCTGATGATTCAAAGTGTCCTCTTTCTTTGGTCTTTGACCAAATGTCTTGGAAAAAATAATCCACAGAGAGCAATAAAGTTTGCTCTGGATATTGAAAGAACTCTTTTTCATTTTAAGACATATTCCATCAATATCACCTTGACAACCTGACATAGGGAGCAAATAAAGATGAAATACACAGACCAGGGAAAGGGATAAGAAGGCACAGGTGAATTCAATCAAGACAGCAGCACGGTCGGAAAAGGAAGAAGGGAGGTAAAAACACAAAGTCACAGGAGGAACTAACTTTTAAGATAAAACAGGAGGGAACTGAAAACAAGAGACAGACAGGGAACACAGGACGAGTTTAGAAAAGGAACCAACATTCAAAAACACAAAGGAAGGTGAACTAATGAGTATAACAGAAACCACAGGTAACAGATTACAAAGACTATGACTTGGGCAACAGTGAGGTCCCTAGGTGACTTTTGGCTCTCAGGCTTTTACAAACTGGCAGACCTTGGAGGGAACCGTAGCAGCCTTTGTGTGGTGGTAAGTGGTTTTGTCTCTCTAAATGCTTTTCTCAGCTGTGAGAGGAGATGGAACAGCAGCAAAGCTGGCCATTGTCCCTCGAGGTGGAACAGAAACACGACTCTCATCTTAGCCAAAGTCTCCCTGTATGTAGTTCCTCTAACATCAGTGGGCGACAGGAGCAGGCTGTAGTGTCAAACTGCAGTCCCTCCATGCTGAGAGGAGTCATTTGAGGTGGCTGGGGCTTGTGGCAGGGAGACTGACGGACCTGGATGTGGCTGCTCTTCTCGACCTGTTGTCAAAGTGACCCTGACCTTAATTAGTGGTTAAAATGGATGCAATAGAGAGGTTTTTCCTCAGCTATGAATGAACATGCAGACTCATTCAGACAGATTCATTCAGTGCTCTTATGTTTTATTGTGGTGCATTTATAAGGTGGACTGGTAGTGTTAAGTATCATACCTTGCTATTTCTCTCCAGCTCATCCCTCCTGAAAGTAGTCTAACCCTACATAAAAGGTGTTCAGCTTTAAGACCCCGTTGGAGGTGGGATTAACCCTGTGTTTAAGTTGCAACATGTCATACTAATCTAATATGCAGTCAAATTGATATAACAGACACCATGCGGCCTCCCATTTAATAAATGATGGCTCCTGAAGTGTTACACAGTCATTAGCTGCTTGATTCAGTTTAAGCTCCTTTTCCATATACACTGTCACCTGGTTATAGACACAATGACAAAAGAAAAAAAAAAGCTGGGCAAAGGCAACTAGATTTTTGGAAACCATGCCAGACAGTTTCCAAGTATGGTTAACAAGCAGAAAACCTGCTGAAGAAGTCTCTGACTATGCAAAGCCCCCTGCAGGGCCGGAGGAGTCAGAACACCATGGGCTTCCGCCACCTCCAGCCAGCTTGGCATCTGCTGCCCAGCAGAGACCAGGAACATTGGTATCGACAGGCCTGAAAAAGAAAAAGAAAAAAAAAGCACACTGGTGCTTGTTAAAGGGTACAGAACACACAGGCAGTTGTAATGGAGGAGTAAGCAATGCTTCAGAGTGTTCCAGGACAGCTGCACATGATGCAGTCTTCCTGAGTGATATTTTAAGCCAGTTCTAGTCATCAGTTTTTGCATCACCTCCTATTGAAATGATCTTATTGTTGCAGTGCTCGTTACCTTGTGACAAAGGTGTCTGATTATCAGCATCGTTGTCACATCCCCTTCTCCTAGGAGTCCGCACAGATGATGTGTGTTGCAAAGTCACTGACCATATTTTTCTAAGGTCAGTTCATTGTTGGATTTCATCTTTTAATTGGCGTGGGTGACGATAAGAAACAAAATCAATATTTTCTTCTTTTTTCTTTCTTTTTTTTTTTACCTTTTGAGAAGTGAGGCTGTTCCCAGAAATTTGATTCTTAAGATGATGCATTCAGATGATGATCATTAGTTGGGATAGCACTTGATTTTTATTTTCAGGATTTATATTTTCTTCTCCTTTTTTATGTGTAATAGTAGACCATTTCAAGTACTCCCTTTTAATACCAGCAGTAATGATCATTAGTACACTTCATTTTTGCCAACTTAGAGCATTTCTAAGTTGGCTCCCCCCTCAGGGAGGCTAGGCATTGTGCAAGAACCATATACAAGACATTTTGTTGCTTTTAACTGACTTTCTGTGGGATATAATCAAAGTCACAGCACCACAGTTATTTTCAAAGCCACCATTTTTGCTTTGGATATTTGATGTATTGACCAGCACCCCAAAAAATGCCCAGAAATTTCCATTCATGACAGCACTGCTATAAAGTTGGGGCACTTGTGATAGGTTAAAAAAAAAAAAAAGGAGGGGAGGGGGTCAAAATCGAAGCAGCACAGAGCATTAGTTTCTTGTATGGGTCAAGCTCTGGGAACGTTTCATCCCACACTTCCCATGATGCCTCCCTGACTCAGTCCCAGTTTATATTGTAGAGTTTCTAAAAAATTGAAGTCTCCAAGCCGAAGCTGAGATGGCATTATCTGCGTCTTTCAGCTACTCCAGAGCCAGAGACGGTGGTATATAGCCGTTTCCGCGGGTTCAGTTACACTCTCCATGGTTGGCATATAGACTCTCTTGTGTTAAATCGGTGGTTTGCCCCTTTAATAGGAAGCAGTCATGCTTTGCACAGTGCTGACGTGTTCATGGTGATAGATGTGCCTTCACCTCCGAAGCTCTGAGGTGTTGAATACTTTGGAACTGAATTTTCTTTAACCCACTTTCAAACTTTTTAAACTTTACTGAATTAACTTAATTTTTAATATTGGAACTTTATTAATATCCGATTCAGCATTTCCAGTGGTATACTGCCTCAACGTTCTCTTGTTCATCCCCTTATGTTTTCATATACGGGCAATTTATGCAGTCTGCCAGAAGCATTTGCTCTAATCGTTTGATCACCTTATCGTTCTGATCTGTCCTGTACGTGTCTTAACTGAGCTGAATCATTTCTCAAATGCTTTACAGGATGAAGTCTTAAATGATTCTCTGTGGGTGTTGATAAAAAAAGCAGTCACTCTTATGCTGATAGAAATGTATGGTAAATAAAATATGATCTGTCAAGTTCCAAAGCTGTTTTGCATAAACTCAGGAACTCTCTGCAAAGGATAATAGTGATTTCTCCAAACGTTCCAGTGTTGCATATGATTTTTATAGAGGAACATAATCAGAATACAACCAGCTGAGTTTAGTCCTCTGTTGCCAAGACATGTGTCTCAGACAATCATTGGAGAAAACTGACTCAGATCGACTGCGACACGTTGCCAATCTGTCCTCAGCAATAAATTGGACAGCAGTAATTTGCAGACCTTCGCCAGTTGTGCAGTGGCTTTGTAATTGAAAGTGGTCCCGCAGAGGTCGAGGGCGCTGCACGCTCAACTTCTGAGCAACTAGTTGGTCACCTGCAACTACTTGTCACGGAATGCGAAAAATCTAGTGACATCACCGAGCGACCGCAGATTTGATCTAGTCACAGGGAGGCTGTCGTCCTGTTTTTAGTCTAGTCTGACTGAGCCATTAAGTCACGTTCAGCAGTGCATCATGCTCTGTTTCGCTCTGGGTGAACTGGCAGTAACTCGTTCACGAATGCTGGCACCCTGCTCAGAGTTAAGAGTCAGGATATCATTTATTTTTATCAGAATCTGTTTTTTTTTTGTGTGTCTTTAAAAATTCCACAAACTGAAGATATCATCAGTGTGGGATAGGAGAGTCTGCCTGGGAAAGTTCCCTGATTGAATCAGTTGAATGTGATTAGAAAAGGTTCAGACATCCAGTGAGAGTTTCATCACAGAGAAAACGCAGCGTTGGTTTGATTGAGCAGGTCTGACTCGAGCACGAGGAACAGACACCAAAAAGCCTGTTTACCGGTTTTAATATAATCAGAGTTAATAACATTCGCTGTGTACTGTTTTGCGACTCGCCTCGAAGCTGTCATGTGATGACGGTTAGGAGTTGCCGGGTAATTCTCTGGGTCGTCTTAGCTCACAGATCAAGGCTGCTGGTCTGGATCTTTGAACTTGACATTTCAAAAGGAAGAGGATAAAGAGATGCTTAAATATCAAATCCTCCCCCACTCCCTCAGCCCTGATATTGGACGCTGTTAAAAGATCAACCGCCTAATCAAAGAGCAGTTCTCTGAGCAAAGGATTTTCCCGGTGTGCTCATCTGTGGAACTTAATTTATACACTTTTCAGCATAAAATTGGGTTATCTAACTTTTGTCTTGCAGGCACTTGTGAGAGTGGATTCGTCTGCTAGCGAGCCACTGTTCTTTCCACACTTGTTAAATAATGGATGTTCAGTGTTTTTACAAGTACAGTATAATTAAAAGCACTCTATTACAGAAGTCCCTGGTGGTCACATCATGTTATTTTTGAATTCTCCACTGTGTTGGTCTGCATCTGTCTGTTTGCTGCCTGACTTCAGATTTATCAGACCTTTTTTCCTTCTCTGAAGGTTGCTAACTGCTGCTGCTGTTGGAAGCGGCGCTGATGAGCGTGGTTAAAGTGAACCAAAAGTGAATAAACGGTCGGACGTGAGACAGAAACAGTGCACTGATAGTAAAGTCCAGCACACTCAAAGGCATTTGGTGGGTTCAACACTTCAGAAATATACATTGTAATCTGGTGGTTTGCCCCTTTAATAGGCTCAGCTTTAAATTTAGCGTAAGCGATCGGTTGAGCTTTGTAATAACCAGAATTTTCTATATGGTTACGTCTAGTTTGAATCTCAGAGAACATTAGAGCATAGCTGAATGCTTCACATTATGTTTAGAAATACAGGTGTAAGGATGGAGTAGATAGAGTAATGCCTCGACTGACTGGCTTTGTATTGGTCTCTGAATGAAGGCATGAACTGTGTTAGTCATCTTTCTTTGGGGGCTTTTAAGCTTAGGTGTTAACCGAGTAGAAAGTGAGCAGTAAAAATATAGAAATAGCTCAGTATTGGACAGGATTTGGACAAAGCACAATAAAAACACAAGATTTTATTGATACCAGTGCCATTAATGATCCTGTTTATGGACCGATTTCCTTTAATCCTTATAAAGTTCCTGTATGGGGACAAAAAGTAGGCCCACACAGGCGTTCAGCATCACCGCGGCTATTTTATTGTCTTCGAGCCGGAGCGCAGTAACAGCACAAGAAGACGTTCGTGGCTCAGGTGTGGAAAATCTCTATTGCGATGACATCGTTGTTTTGTAGTCTGCAGCTGTCAGAAAAACACGCCCTAGTTGATCAAAGAAGTCGATAAGCTCGGAGCCATACAGTTCCAGTGCATTGGAGCCAGCTCAGCTGGATCTAGTTCTTCATTCCCCATCTGTAGTGTGAGGAAGTGAGTTTTTAAGTTGCACAGGTGTGTGTAAGAGCGGAAATCAACAGGCATGCCATTGTGTGTGGTCCTGTGATAATACCCCACAAAGTTAACCCCCCCATCTTCCATTCACATGCGCACACACCCACACACACCACACCCACACCCCCTATTTGCCCTCCTTCCTCTGTTCTCACTGCTTCGACACTCCGTCCCACAAATCACTTGACAAATGGGCTGCCCACAGGTGTTGTTGGTCCCCCTCCCCAGCTCCCCCATCCCCTGCAGCATGGGAATGTGGGCGACTTTCCTATTATTCACAGTTGCTTGTGTCAACGTGAACCCCGCCGCCTCCATCCTCCCCAACCCAGCAGGACTCATTGCCACCGGACGACTGGGAATCCAGTCATAACCGTGGCCCTGGCTCAAGGTTTTGGCATGCCGCTGCCCACTGAATGAAACAAGTGGTGGATATTGTCTGCTGAGCTCTGAGAACTGGAGTCTCCCAGTCTGGAGATGAAGATAAAGTAGGCGCTGAGCTGCTCACTACTTTCATATCAAACAATGCAGCTGGTTATGAGTTTTGAACACAGATATGTCATTGTGTTTGACATTGTGTCTGACCGACCGCAGGCATCTGACTCCGGTTAGAGAAACAGGAGAAAGTGTTTATTACTTTCTGGTGGCAACGACTGTGTTTTGACGTGAAATACGGGGCAGGTTTGTTGTGAAAATACGGACTTTTAGATCTGTGAGACTGGCCCATAAAGCTGCTGGAAGGTGAAGGTGAAGATGTGTTCAGCCCCTGGGATTAATGATTTACTGTGAGCAATTACTTGGACGTTGTGAAGCATAAACATATTTTTAGCTGTAGAAAAAGTCGTGTAACTGCTAGTGCTGGATTTCTGAAGGCTTGCAGTTATCTAGCAGCAGCTAACGTCTGCATTCGCTTCGTTTGCTTCTTGTTCTGACCTCCAGCACAAGTTTCCCTCCCCCATCTTATACTGTTTACCACTATCTCAGCTGCACTCCCACTAACCTCCAAGTGATGTAAGTTCACCCAGCCACAGAACATCTCCAAAGCCCAACAAACAAGTTATTTACTGATTAACTAGACAAAACAAAAGTACTCATATTTTTTTTTGGAGAGGGCTTCTTTTGAGTCTGCTGTGATCCCCACTTCAGTCTAGCTGCTGAAGAGGAGCTGGAAGATGTGGGTGATAAGATTCCAGTGAAGGAATACAGCCATAGACACATGCTTGCTTTCTCGTGTTTATCTTTTCTCACAACGGAGCCGAACGCGTGTTTGTTCAAACCTGGCTTCAGATGTAAAAAAAATCAAAACATAGCCGGCCTGCAGTATGTTTTGCAGAGATCAGTCATGCTTATATATCTGAAGCAACATTTGAACAAACATGAGTTCAGTTGGGTAGAAGAGAAAAGAGAAAGATGAGGGGAAAAAAAATGATATGAGGGTCTGAATATGCCTGTCTGTGGATGTATTCCTATACTGGAATCTGATCAACACATCTGCCAACTCCTGTGTAGCAGCCAGACCGAGGGAGAGATCACACCAGATTCAGGGGAAACCCAAAATTTTAAACCAGAAAGAAAAGATTTCTGGATGTCACTATTTTGTCATCAAGTTAGTCTCTATAGAGACTTGAGATTAACTTTAATTAAAAAACTTTTTAGCAAAATGAAACATGTCGTCTGTAAATTAATCCAAGCAAATCCACAAAGACTGGTTGCCAAGACTTTAATTTTTTAACAGTGTAAACTGGAAATCTGATTAATTCAGGTTAACAGGAACAACCATTATGCTGTTACGCTATTATGTCACAGGCCATAATATAAGAGAATAAGATGAGTTGCAGAAACACTGCTTGCTCAAGTAAATCTGGCCAATCCTCTTCCAGGGAGAGGGCAGCGGTTGTGTGCTTGTGAGCAAGATTACACAAAAACTGCCAAGATGGATTTCATGAAACTTAGTGATGGGAAAAGAAAGGAATCAGAGTATTTTGGTGCAGATCTGAATTGCTGCATTGGCTCAGCTGAGCACCCATCTACAGTATCATTTAAGTAAATACAAAAAAACTTCACAGCTGGTTTACGTAGTTTCTTACCCATTTTTTTTTAGTGTAATTAATTAAAATGCAATTACTTTTAAAGGTTCATGGTAACTGCCATTATACTATTACAGCATACAAAGAACAAGAGATAAGCAGAAACACTGCTTTCTAAAATCACCATGGCCTCCAGCAACACTGCGAGGACTCTTGGAGTCATTTTTGACCACGATATGTCCTTCGATGCACATATTAAACAAATATGTAGGACTGCTTTCTCGCATTTCCGCAGTATCTCTAAAATTAGTAACATTCTGCCTCAGACTGATGCTGAAAAGCTAATGCGTGCATTCATTTCTTTTAGGGTGGACTGCTGTAATTCATTATTATCAGGTTGTCCTAAAAAGCTCCCTGAAAAGCCTTCAGCTGATCCATAATGCTGCAGCGAGGGTACTGACAGGGACTCGCAGTGTTGTAGCCAGCAGTTGATTGCCCAGCACTGCACTGGGCTGAGGTACCCTGGCCCCAGCCAACAGTTCATTATTACCACATTTAGCAACCCCCGGACAACATACTGTATGTTTGCCCCCCCCCCGAACAGGATAAGCGTAAGAGGATGGATCGATGGACGGATGAATGGATGGATGGATGGATGGATTATATGTTTAATAACCAAACGGTGACAGAAGTATTTGGATAACAGTTTAGAACAAGGCCTCCAAATTTGGGTAAAGTCGTTTTGCAGAAGGTAATGAGACGTCTGCTGAAGTGTTTTCTATTATGAAATGGAGCTATAATGTTGTCCTGATGTCTACATTTATTTTATATTGTCATTATTCGCGGGAGGATATCCCCATTGGTGATGGGTCTTGTTTAATGGGGGTCTGCTTTAGAATTTAGATTTTCTTTTTTATACTGTCCAAACAGCATTGCCTTTGAATTATGTTGCGTGTGTTGGAGGGTAGGACTGGCCTGGGCACAGGGAGTAGCCTTTTCTCCTCATTAACACAGCAGTGCACCTGTGATCACTATGATATTCTCTTTGAGAGCATTAAGGTTCCCAGCATGAGACTGGGGGGGGGGTTTCAGCATTTTGATCCCGGTGAATTGGGTGTGGCACGCTTGCCCGACAGCTCCCCTCATGTCTGGGTGATGGGATAAAAGGAGAGTGAAAGCACAATTAGGCCTTTGTTGTAGCACAGACCCGCCTGAATACTAATACACACATTAAAACAGACACAGATGTAGAGAACAATTCAAAAAAGTTCAAACAAATGAAAGCTCATAAGCACCGCAGGAGGTGTTTATGAGTTCTCAGAGGGTGACACATCGTATGTAATCACCATTCAAGATAATTGTGTCAAATTTAATATGTAAAAACCTAGCCGACTCATCAGTGTGGGACTGTATCAGAGAACATCCCACTAAATAGATTGGGCCTGTTTGCATAAATGATTATGTGCTTGCATTTGAAATCCAGAGGAATTAATGATGCATCTTTTTGTTTTTTTGGACTGTCTTGGTTACGTAGCGCTGCTGTGTGAGTGCATGGCAGCTGCTTGGATTTGTTTTATACCGACTGCATAATTTTAATGAAAAACTTAGCTGCTTTTGAGGTTAGCAACTTTAGTGATTAAATTCCTTTGTTGATGAGCATCTTTAAGCGGTGGCCTGTTTGAAGATAAGAGAGAGGACCTGCGTCCTCAGAGAGGTTAAAGCCAGTAGCTAAATGTTGGACATGCTAAATGTGCAGAAAAACACGATGGTGTTGGATACCGTACGTACGTTGGCAGCAGTAAGATTGATCTCTGAAGAAATGAAGCACTTGCATTGGTTTTGAAAGAATAACATCTGATCGGCTTGAAGAATGCGGGCAGGAGGAGGAGAATGAGACAGTTCAATTCAATTCAGTTTTATTTACATAGCACCAAATCACAACAGTAGTCGCCTCACGGCACTTAGAGTGGCGTGGCGCTTCAAGGATAGGAGACAAGCTGGGATGTCTTATAGCACGACATCACATTAAATGGAAAATAGGAGTGCAGAAGTCCCACTCATGTCCTGTTGATTATAAGGCACAATATAAACCCAGTTACTCTTGTTTCATGTCACAGGACACAATGTCTGCACGTTCTCTGTCGGTTCATAACACCACCAACCGTGAGGTAAAGCCAAAAGTGCCAAAACGCAGAGATTATATTGACTGCTTTTGTCATATAGTAACTTTTTGAATTCAAAGTTAGCAGAAGTCTTGGCTCCTGCAGATTGTAATTCAGTCCAGGCCTTTCTGCTGTGTGGCTCAGGGAAAGCTGATTTAGTTGGCACCTAGTTTGTAGCTTTCAAGGATATTCAGCACTGTGATGATGACCACAGGGGCTGGGATAAGAAGGCCTTTGTTGGAGTACAGCAGCGAGTCGGTATGCTGTCGTCAGAGGTTTGATTGGAAAGAAAGTCTCCTATTTATAGTGTTAGGATAATGGCCAAAACCTCATACTTGGCCCCTCTTACCTTAATGTCTCGTCTTTCACACACTTTAATATGAGATGAAGAGGGAATCACTGTCATTTCCAGATTCTGTCTACCTCAGAAATCATTTTTGCCTTCCCTTAGCAGAGCCTGACCTGCTTTTGAATTATAAATTAATTAATGGAAAGGGTTTTTAAACTGAGCATATTTGGTTACATGTTGTTGTTATAGGTCAGAATGTACTTCGAACTTGTGGTCAGTATTTCATCCAAACCTATCCAGTTATCCATTTAGTAGAAGGAAATCCTGTCATTTATCCTAGAATTTATATTCATGTTTAAAAAGGAAACCAGATAGAATCATATTCAGTATTTCTTCCAGAGCTGCAGCATTGAGGTCAGGGGTGTCTCTGCATTGTTGAACTGCACTTGCTTGTGTTCCCAGTCTGATGTACATTACTGTTACTAACATTTAGGAACCACATAATCATAAATCCAGTTGTTAGAACTGGATTGTGCCAGTTTTTGTTGAGAGGAATGAATGTGTAATATGTTGGTTGTATTTCCAGGTTCTTAGCTGTGGGGTTTCCAGCTGTACGCAACATATGCAAAATGAGTTTTTAGGAAAATGTCTTTACACAAGCTTATTTTCCAGATGGCCTTTTGTTCTGCTCGTAAGTAAAGGAACCCCCCCCCATAATGTTGATACAGTGTTTAGCCTATTGACCTTTAATTATCCATCCTGTGGCTGTGGAGCAGCCTGCATGCCAGAACCCAGCAGCTCTGTAGGGGATCTATTGATGGGTAGTGGATACCGAGGAACAAGCCGCACTCACTGCTGAACATCAGATACAAGCATAAATAAAACATTCATGTTGCTTCTTTAATGAAGTCTCACCCACCGGGTGTGATGATTAAAAATTTATGCAGCTGCTGAAGAAGTTACTAACCAGCGGGAATGATTTGCAATTCCTCAAAAGCCAGAGATGGCGACATATTTGATGGCGACCGGAAGATGTGGTGAAACAGTTGAGAAAAGGTGAGAAACATTCCCAGTATGACTGATTCCCAGTAAGTCGTCTCCAGGTATGTGAGCAGATGTTTGAGGGCTAAGCAAAACCAGTTGTGACATGCAACCCTCTGCCACGGCTGAAATTTTATCCCACACCACGCATGAATTGAGTCCCTAAATCCAGCAGGATATCTGGATCATGAGAACATTAAAACAATGTCTCCCAGTTGTTCTTACTGAAAGTGTGTCTGTGTGACAGTGTCTGTGCGTCTGTGTCCGTGTTTTTACCCTTTAACTCAGGGGTAAGGAATCCTTCAAAAATAAAACTTCCTGGATCCAAATGTGGATTTAAATTGACTTGAAAAATATTTAGTTGGGCTAAGCCCCACCTCACGTAAAATCCTGCACATCTGTTCGTAGATTTTTGAGTAATCTTGCCAGCCAGACAGGCAGACATACTGAACCGACCACACGACCTCTTTGGCTGAGATACTGTGAAAGCAAAGAAAAATAACTAAGGACAAAGAGCGTGTGCAGGAAGCATTGCCAGAGTACATTCAAAACCAACACTTGGCACTGCTTCATATGCAGCAAAGCTGATGTATTTTTATTTTCTACTAAGTAATGCTTCTGAAAGCAGCCTGCCACCTCCAACTCACTCGCAGACCGAGAAACATGATCAGAAATGTAAAAATCTAATAAGCAAAGACAAAAACATTCACTCGGATGTTAATGATGTGCAGGCACATTATTAGTGAGAGTCATTCTTATAAACAGTGTGTTTTTTTTTGTAATCTGCAGTATAAGCAAAGTATTATTTAATTTCCCTGATGGGACCCTCCCAAAGGGATTAATAAAGTTTAATCTAATCTATTGTGCCAAAATACAGTCACCTTCATTTAATGCAAAACCTGCAGAAGCGCTTGTCCGATACTGGAGAGGTGACGGGCAAGTATAAGATTCATTTTTCTGAGTTAATTTGCTACATTTGAAGTTGTGAATCTTTCAAATAACTGCAAAAAATGTGCAACGCAAATTGATCACCTAGTTAAAAGAAAATGCTTTGCAACTAAGTCGGCACAGTGCAGCGTCTCGTCCATTGGAGGGTCTGGATCTGAGGGAATTCACCTCGGCATTGATCGCGGAGGACTGTTTGAGGTCCTGACCTGAAGCTGTGATATACTTTGCTGCCTGAAAGAGGGGATCACACATGCATAAAGAGGTGCCTTTGAGGAGATTTGCAGTACTTCCTTATCTCTCTGTGTGAAAGAATAGAGCACGGACCCTTCGCTGCACCGACTGTCACACAGGGAAAGGGGCTGCTGGGAGATTTGTGCCAGATGCTGCTTCTGAAAGAGCAGCCACATCAGGAGGACAAGGAGCTCTCTTCTCTGCTGTATTGCTGCATGCTTTGACTATGTGTGTGCGTGCTCTTTGATGTCAGGCAGTACACAGTGTCCCGCAGGTGTTCAGCACCACACCAGGGTTGCATATTGAGAAATCCTCCACCCTGTCATCCACACTTACATGCTGGCTTTTTACACCCTTCACTCTCTGAGGGACACTCTGTGCCCGCATACAGCTTTTTATTCAGGCAGTCTCCAGGTCTCTGAAAATTCAGAAATGCTAATCTTCTCATACATTTCCTCTTAAGTAGCGTATATAAGTAACATTAGATATACTGATTGAAGTATATCTGAATATTCCAAAATTTATATGATTCTCATTTGATAAAATTCTGTCCTAATAGCCACTAAGTCTCATTTCACGGGTCACCGGGCATGTGCAGGATTAGAGTAAGTAGGCTGGTTTGTAATGTCAGAGTTGATTTGGACTCTTATCACTGGCAGAGCTGCAGATCTACTGAAGGCCTAAGCTTGCAGCCTTAATGGGATGGAGATGGCAGTAATAGCAGTTTACTTAGTTAGCATCTAAGGATATTGTCTGAGTGTTGGGTGCATAATGAGTGGCTGTACGCAGACGCTGTCCTGGGAGCACCCGCCTCATAATGTATGTTGGTTTTGTATTGTGAGAGTATCTGAGTCTTATCCAGTTTGCTTTAAATATAAGGACATGAGACAAATCGGTTGTGTTTGTTGATTCTCTTACTTTTGCAGGTTATACTCTTCTTCGGCTGCTCGCTTTAGGGGTCGCCACAGTGGATCATCCGCCCCCACCTCACCCTATCCCAAAATCCACCTCTCTCCTTCTCTACATCCGTGAATTTTCTGTCATCTCCCTCTTTTCCTGCTGCCTGGCCTAACCCTAACCCTTAAATTCCCGTTTCCGCTTTTCACACTTTAACCATCGCCTTCCATGCAAACTACTGGTGCCATGGCAACATGTTAGCGACTAAAGCGATCGCAAAGAGGTTTTTGGTTGTTGAATAGAGAATTTTTCCTAAAAACTGGTTCTTACCAGGCGGTCCCTGACCAGTTTCTGAGCCTGCTGAATGTGGCTTTAGTAATCAGTTTCACGCCAAGTGCGAGCAAACTTGCAGCTGGTCAGGTAAAACTCATTTTACCATCATGATCAGTTGTCGCCAGATGGTCACGGAGCGGTCTCTAGGCCCGTGTGACTGGAGCCATAATGAAAGACGCTGCAACCTCTAAGAGAGAAGTAACCCTAAGCATTTTTTTGGGGGGGAGAGAAACAAAGACGACTTTTTGGGAAACATGTCAAAAGCTTCTGCTGAGTGGCAGTCAGGATTTAATTATTTGTGTGTTAGTTTTCGGTCCCCTGATTGCCAAGACATTGGAGACATGTTGAGATGATATTTAAACCAAAGGGGAAAAATAAAGTTTTTATGATAAAGACTTAGTGTCCCTTTTGCCAAAGTGAAATTACAAAAAAACCATTGTAAACAAACAAAGAAATATTAACAGAATTGTTGAATATCCAGGAATACTGCAGTGAGCGCTTCCATAGATGGACCTGCTTTAAGTGAAAGCCTGAAGTAGCCATTTGAGAAACTGCAGTTTTAGCCGCTTGGCTTGCTTGGCTTCATGTTTCAGCCACGCCCAATTCTGTCTCGTCTCAAACACGGTGCTATTTATTTTCTGTATTGCTGTCACTTATGGGAAATTGATAGAATTATTTATCATGTATAATATTGCAGCAGGCTTTTGTAAACAGATCTTTCCATACTGGAGGAGTCAATCTGTAATTTAAAGTGGAATTTTATGTTGTAACTGGCCTCTCTTCCAGTCCCCTTCTGTTGTTCATCCCTCTTGGCAGGCCAGTCAATTAAGGTCTTGTCCAGTAAAAGCCCCGATCCTGTCAGCACATCCAAATATTCTGGAGTGTCCCCCCCCCCGAATGAATTAGCTCTATATCATCCAGACACAGACAGCAGACTGCCACAAATATATGCACATTCACACCCACAGGCAGCAGTTTTGGTTGTCAGGGTCCATAGATCATGGGTCATGTGTGTTTGTGCTTCAGTCCATGCCGCATAAAGTCACAACAGGAACAGATAAGACTGGTCCCAGGTTGGCTTTCGGAGCTAAATCCCCACCAACCCCCCAGTGCTAATCGGATTAGCTGAAAAGTTAGCGGCGTGGCCCCAAAGAGACGCAGCGTTTTTTACACTGACTTCTGTGACATATTTTGCTCTTCAGTCTCCGTAATCTGTTTCTCGTCGGGAAGCCGTTTCCCATCATCTTTGTCACAGTAAACAATGTAGCCAGGACGTGATGAACTGTTGCTAACCTTTGCTTTGGATGGGAAAACATTTTTTGGCTGACTGGTAGGTGGGGTTTTTATTTATGAGTGCAAGGGGGGATTTGGTCCACCCAGGTGGGGGAACAATAGTTCACCCGTTGTCTTAAAGAAATGGTTGGCTGAGCATACCCCCATGCAGAGGAGGGAGGGACAGAAAGAAAAAAATGAGTTGCAAAAATGATTGGTGCCGAAGAGGGGGGGGGGCTTGACAGGATGGTGATGGGGCGCAGCCGGCAGAATGGGGGCAGCAGGGTGGCAACTGGACACTTAATGCTCCTTTCATGCTTGGTCTGTTTCAGCCAATGCTGAAAACACATTTGAGGACACCATGGTGTAGCTCTGGTTCATTGTTTTTCTTTTCTTCTTTTCTTTTTGAAAACCATTTGGCCAACAATTGGGATGCACTTTGTCCCCCCCCCCCATCTGTATGTAGCAAATATTAATTGACCTAAAAGAATATCCATGGATAATTCCCTGAAGCAAATAAATCTTACAAGATGTGTTGAAACTGTGAATCGGCCCGTGAAAATCTAAAACCTAACGTGATTTCAGTTTGGTTCATTGGGTCAAAACACCAAATTTATATTCACTTTGTGGAAGAACTGTGAGCAAAGATTGTGTGCAAAGATTTGGTGCACGGCAGCACAATGACAAACCACAGTTCAGGTCACTTCTGCAGCACACAAAAGTTGGGTCAAGTCTCAGACGCACTGAAGACGGTCTGGAGATGCACAAGAGTGGGAAATTAGCCACATTTAACAAAGTGATTTTTGAGTTTCATGGGCTGAACCTTTCGATCATGCATCACATTGTGTTCGTGTTCATGATCATGTCCACCAGTAGCATGTGTAAAAATCACAGAAACAATAAAAAGTATGATTAATCGACCTCTGTCTAAGTCAGTAATAGAGGGACCAGCCTTTGTTCTATATTGTGATAGCTTGACTTGTAAACAAAAATATACCTGTTAATTTAATAACTGTCACATGGTGACACCTGACAAGGTAAGAAGGTAATGAGTGGTGAGAAGGGAGGGTATGCTTTACCATCTTGCATAATAACTCCAAACCAGATTAAGCAGAGAAAACACACTTTATTGTGCATCCTTGTGTTTGATTTGTTTTGTTTTGTTTTGTTTTTTCATCACTGTGTGAGTGGGCCCCTCTGGAACACCAGCCAAGTCCAACATGACTGAAAAAGCTCTTGGCTCTCTGAATCAACAGCCCAGTGTCAAACTGGCTTGTCTTCCCTTGCATGCATTCCCCCAACGATGCCTAGGGAACTGAATTTTTGGCCAAGATGTGTGTGTTTTTGGTTTTTTGGGGGGGATTTTTTGAGGAGGGGTTACAGTCAGCCAGGCAGAAGAGAGATGAAAATTATGCCATGTGGACAAGAAGCCTTTTCTTCTTTGTTGCACTAACAGGGCAGCCTGGCTCCAGGTTGGCTTGAGAAGGCGGTCAGTCATCTGTCAGGCACAATGCATTGAGATTTAGAAAAGATTTTAAGGTCAAAGCAAGAATTAAAGTTTGTTAAGGATGACTGCGGCACGTCAATTTCGCTGGACATTGTTGTGTCCTGAATAATGTGTGATAACTGTGCAGGACTCACAGAAAGAATGAAGTTGATTTATGCGCATGTCTTTCTGTCTTTTTCAGTGTTCGCCAAGGTAGAGCTGTCTATGCATGAGAGTGTTGAGGTGTACATGGGTGACATGGCTGAGATCACCTGCCAGTACAACTTTACCGACACTGACAACGAGCACGGCTTTTACATCCAGTGGTTTGTGGTGAGTACTACTGGCCCAGCATGAAAACTGACACTCACACTGTCTGGAACTATCCAGCTGCTGATGTATGAAGTCTGAAAGCAGTTGCCTCACCATTAGCGACCCCTGAGCTCATTTTCTTGTTGCAACATCAAACTTTTGCCTCATTTCCAGACATTTCTTCATGTGCCCTGTTTGTAAAGTAACACACAATCCCACGTCGTAGAACTTGTCAGTAATTTGAGTAAAATATATTTTAGATTTTGATCATGGTTGGGGAAGGATATGTGCATGTAGGAGGGTTTCTTTACATAAATTACTAAACACTTTGTAGCTCTGCTGTCATTGACGATGACAGTGATCTGATACCGAGCCATCTGTCGTCCACCAACGTTTTACTAAAATTGCTGCTTCTTTGGCCATTTGGGTAAAGCTCTACAAAATAGGCAAGATTTTTTTTAATTTATTTTATTTTATTTTAATACATTTTTGAACTTTTTGAGAAATGTAGTGTAAATTGATGTCTACCTTTAATCCATACTGCTCCCTTATTCCTAGGCTTACTCTTTTGTAACTTAGCATGGGTATTCAATGTGCAAAGTTCTATAAAATTCTTCAGACAAATCTTTTTCCATTTTTTTTGAAATTTTGAAGATAAACAGTACATTCATGTTTAACATTTAACAGTGACTTCTCCCTTATTTACTAGCTGAATCCTTGCTACAAGTATTCATTGGTCAAATCTATATAAACTAATGCTGCGACGAATCCGACAACGGCTCAAGCAGATTTGTTGCTTCGATGCTTCGTTTAAACTCTGCAGCGCTCAGGTGTCCTCCTGCAGTATTTCACCCACATTAATAGCATTACAGTTCGCCGGCGTTGTCGTCGTCTTCTTGTGGGTTCAGTGGCGGTGGGCAAACCAGCTTAGAGCTGCATTACCGCCACCTACTGAACTGGAGTGTGGATCAGTCTGCGAGGGATTCCCTTTAACACTGAGTGGATCAGCGCTGACACGTTTTTTTCTCCACGCCTCCACCGCTCTCTGCCATGTTTGTGTGTTCTGCTTGCTGTGCTGAAAATTGCTAGTGAGTGCCGCTGTTAGCACTAGCTATTGTTTGGTACCAGAAGGACCCCTTACCCGTCAAAATATTTTTTATACTTTAATCCTTCGTTAGTGACTAAATATAGACCTGCAGTAGAAACGTATTTAGGAGAGTGCTTGTGAATACAAAGCATTACAATATTACGTTCTTGCAGCCCCCAGTTTTTCAGCAAACACACTGATAACACAACTGCAGCAGCAGCTGTTTTATATGCAGTCTGTCTGCGCAAGCGCAAAGAGGCGGGGACGTTATAGAGACGGTGAGCTCAGGTGGAGCGAAAGTAAACTTTTTTTTCTAGCATCCAAAATACTTTTTTTTTCTTTCCTGTAACCACCTTTAATCCTTTACTGGGAAACAGCTGGAGGTCCTTCATCAACCACCCGATCATCAAGTGAAGAAAAGAGAATTTTGTAGCTGCTCCATCCACCCTGTTTTTTTTCACACAGAGAAAAACTGCAGTACGGAAGTTAAAATATGCAGATAAACTGTTAATATGAAAAAAGTATTGCTTATCCGATTACTCGAGTAATGGATGGAATAATTGATAGAACACTTGATTAGTAAAATAATCGATAGTTGCAGCCCTAATACAAACTGCTGCAGATGAATTGCTGATTCTTTACTTTTTTATTTTTTATGAATTTTTAAATTTTTCTAGAGATTGATGTTCAACTTTAGTCGCCACTCCTCCCTCATGTCTTATTCCTCTGAAACTTGTCACAAATATTCATTGGGTAGTGGTCAACAAAATATTGCAGATATTGTAGTTTTTTTAAAAAAAAAATTCTCAAATTTTCTAAAATTTTAAGAAATACTATGCTTAGACTTTCCCTATTTGTTGATAAAGTCTTCTACAGAATATAGTTTTTCAATTTCCTGCTTTTTTATTTTTTGCACATTTTATAAATTTGCCAGTTGAAGTATGTTCTACTGAAGAGAGCTCTCTCTGGAAGCAGCTTCAACTGATATCAAGGAGCCGCGGTAGCAAACAGGCCAGCCAGCAGGAAAAGCTATTCAGCAACAGTCGAACAACAGCTGAACAAATGCTTTATCCTTACCGTGTGTCCTCCTGCAGAAGGCTGTACATGACCGCTCACGGATGCGGATCTTTTATGGTGATGCCAGCACACAAGTGGTTGATGATAACACGGACTACAGCGGGCGCATTAAGGTGGTTTCGGACCAGACGGAAACGCGAGTCACAATCCAGAATGTCAAACTCTCTGACGAGCGGGAATTCTTCTGCCAGGTTAGCGGGCTGGCTGCTGGGAATGCCGAGGGCAAGACCCACCTCAGAGTGTTTGGTAAGGAAGCCCACAACACAAGCAAATCAGTCTTTAATCTGTATCTTTTGCATTATAAATGACTACGGTTGTTTTTTCTTATTCAGCTCCTCCAGATGCTCCAGTGATTGAGGGTGTCCTTACTGGAATATCTGTGACTAACGACATGCTATCTAAGGCGAGTTTTAGACACTGAAATTGACAAATCACTTTGCGATTACAATGTGAAGTAACTATCAGAGAGTCACTGAAACAGTCAAATGACCAGGTTAAAGATAGTAAAGCTTTTTCTGTGACCGTCATTCCAGGTCGCATCATGTGAGACACGAAATGGCTTCCCTAAACCCAACATCACCTGGTACAGGAATGGCAAACGACTGATCAATGAACCAGGACGTGAGTACAAACTGTAGATGGGTTGTCTTGTCTGATTTGGCACGTCTGCCGTGTTACCTTTGCTTTAAATTCACTTTTCTTTTAGTTATCTCAGACAGGTCAACTGTTCAGGTCAACTGATTGCGTGATGTTTTGTTAAACACTTATCTCTGATTATATGTAAAGCCCTAGTTTGTGAAAGAATTGTTTAAATGTAATAATAGTGTTGGTGCTGGCCTGCATATGTTCATACTTAGTCTTGTCCCATTTCCAGGTGTAAACCTGTTGATCCTGAGCACCCTGGAGTCCAGTGGCTTCTACAGCGTCCAGAGCACATTGAACTACAAGGTGGTGAAGGAGGACAAGGACGCCAGCTTCTCCTGCGAAGTCAGCTTCTTTGTGCCGGGAGCCATCAGGACAGTCGAGTCCCAAAAAATCAACATCACTGTTCACTGTGAGTTAATGTAGACTCAAAAAGTTTGTCACGGCACTCTTTGCTGTCCTGTGACAAACTAATTACACCCCATGATTAAAGAGCTTGTAGAGCCACCTTTAGTGGCAATAATTTGAAGTAATTATATCTGTTTGACGTTTTCGACCTGTCACATCATTGTTGAGAAATTTTGGGCCCTCTCTCTTTTACAAACCTCGAGTTAATTGAGGTTAATTGAGGTTTGCAGGCGTTCATTTATGCACAGCTCTCTTAAAGTCCCAGCACGGCATTTCAGTCGTTTTCAGTTGAGGTCATTAATTTGTGCAATACAGCCGAACATAACAAGAAAAATTATAACTTCCTTTCTATACTTCACACATTATAGTAACCTGTGAATTATGTTACTGTCACTGACATTCTGGTGTGTTTTCATATTATTTGTTGTTAATAAGTTACTATTTTCTATGTAGGATCAGAACAGAAATATTGACACCTTGAATCTATATCAAATCCTATAACTTTGTTTTGTATTTGGGTAATCGGCTTCATCCTCAAAGGAAGCTGCTTGTGTTTCATTTTGCTGTAATAGATGCTAATTCGTTTAAACTTGCACTCAGTCGGTGGAATATTCATGAGACACACATCAAAGGAGCGGCGGTGATAAGCCGTTAACGTTTATTTCACGCGTTAAAAGCAAACAAAATGTACAAAATGAAGAGCGGACTTCAAAAGTAGACAACTAATTCTCAACATGCAATCTAAATGTACAAAAGAGGTGTCATTGCTCACCATTTTTAACCATGCTGCTGGTCACTCATCCTTCACATCATCGCTCCATACTAGTGACCCTCCAGGAATCATCCTAAGATGCTGTTTCACAGTTACTGCCCGATTATTGTTTGACCTTGTTTTACTACATATAAACAGCAAGACAAATATTTCAGTTTCCATCACCTATAAGAATGTTAACAGCCTCATCATCTCCTCTTCCCTTCATTAGCCCACAGTTGATGCTCTGGCAGGCAGAGCCAAGCGCAGTCTGTGCTGTCAGCATTATGGAAATGGCCTTGTAAAGTGACTTCAACAGCTCGCTGAATAAGCCTGCTCAATTTGATTTTGTGTGTGTATACAGACCCCACCACCATGGTGGAGCTTTGGACGGAGTCGCCCAAGGGCTTGGTCAAAGAGGGGGATACTGTGGAGCTGCGTTGCCAGGGTGATGGCAACCCCCCACCGCCCTTCATTTTCAACAAAGTACAAGTAAGAATGGATGGCCTTTTCTCACCCTACAAGTCCCAGAGATAGAATGGGTGACACACAAGAGACATGTAGGGAATGTTTTTGATATGCAGAGCTCGCAGGGACCCATGTAGACACGAGTGTGCAAGGTCTATGAAGACTCTGTCAGCTCTGACCCTGCAGGTCCAGGCTGGGGTCTGAGACCGGAGGCCACAATGACAGGGCTCATGGGTAGGACTCGTTCCCATGTCAGACACGCACTCATTGTATGTACAGACAAAAACTCAGCTTACTGCCATTTCAACTTTTCTTAACTCGGCGGTCGGGGCTGTTATTAGTGGTTGTTGACTTTTGTTCTGAAAAGAAACTAAGCCCTGATCAAAGCTGAATGATTAATTCACAGACTGTATAGCAATATCGAGACACAGTAACAGCTAAAAACTCAGACAACATATTTATGAAGACTTTAATAGTGTGAAGTTTGTGAGGCATTTTTTTCCTGTTAGGTCCTTGCTGCTCCTTCCTGATCACACCAGCATTTAAGAAGGTGAATAAAAACAAAGTGCAATTACACTGGGTACAGAAAGTATTCAGACCCCTTTAAATTCTTCACTCTGTTTCATTGCAGCCATTTGCTAAAATCAAAAAAGTTCATTTTATTTCTCATTAATGTACACTCGGCACCCCATCTTGACAGAAAAAAACCAAAAATGTAGAAATTTTTACAAATTTATTAAAAAGGAAAAACTGAAATATCACATGGTCATAAGTACACTTTTTCTTTTTTAATAAATTTGCAAAAATTTCTACATTTCTGGGTTTTTTTTCTGTCAAGATGGGGTGCTGAGTGTACGTTAATGAGAAATAAAATGAACTTTGTTTGATTTTAACAAATGGCTGCAATGAAACAAAGAGTGAAACATTTAAAGGGGTCTGAATACTTTCTGTGCCCACTGTATGTGTCAAGTTAAACTTGGGATTTCTAAATTTGAATTTGTGCTCTTGACTCGAGCCAATTTCTCCAATATCAGATAAATCGATCGTGAAAAATTATTCACCCCCTTTTTGCTTTCATATATGTACACTTGGTTACTGTTTGGCCATGTGCGCTTATTATTAATGGATTCAGACAAATGGTGGCTGCCTCTGTAGTCGTGCCTTCAGAAAATGGTCAGTAATTGTTACTCTGAAAGCCAAGACTTCAAGTGACTGCGAGCCTGAGATAGTAGGCTGCAAGAAAGTATTTGGTTTAAATTCACTAAACTTAAAGAATGTTTGCTACATTTATATGAAAAATATTAATTTCAATTTCCCCCCAAAACTAAAGATTACATGAAACACAAGTAGATGGATTAAATCAAGCAATTCTTTGCCATCCACAGACTGTTTCTGATAGAAAAACTCTGACATATTACAGCGTAATCTTTCTGCACCTTTCAGTTCTGATTATCATTTTTATGTGGAAATATGGCTCGAAACAGCTTCTCTAAAAGCACGTGTGATCGATGAAGCAAAGAGAACCCGCTGTAGTCCCTGTTACAGAGTTTACACAAAAGCAAAGATCAGCGTTAAAATGAAAGTATTTGTTGCAGGAGCCCGATGTGGATTTGGAGAGCAGCGGCGACATGTTGATCCTGTCCTCGGTGTTGCGGAAAGATAGCGGCATCTACCAGTGTCGCCCTCTGGACGTCGATGGCAGCATGGAGGTCAAAGGAGAAGTGATGCTCACTGTGCACTGTAAGGAACATCGCGGCATGCATGCATACACGTCGAGGAAAACAACTTTGTACAAATAACAGTTTAATGATAATTTTTTAGGTTTAGATGGGGAGACTTTTTCCGATATTTTAGTACGAAGGTCTCAAACTCAGCACGTCCTGTATTTACCGCAGAGCAAATCCCATCAGCATAATCTCATCCTCAGCCCGTTTCTGTTAGAAAAAAGGCTGTTTTAATTCAAAGTGTTTCATTCCAGATGGTTACACGCTGCTGTTTTTGTTGGATGCTAAGCTGCTGTTACTGTTAAACCTTAAAAGCTGCCTAACAGCTCAGTTGGCATAATCCCCGCCTGTCTTGGCAGACCTTTGATTAGGGACATCTGCAAAATTACTACAGCTAAAGCTACAAGTGATGCGTTTTGCATTTCTGTTAATTTGTGAGCTTGGTCGGCATATTTTTATTCAGAACAAACCTAAAATCACAGATTATTTTACTAAATGAATGACAGCCATTTCAAACTGTGTTTCCTGTGTCCTGTTTGGTTGTGTTTTGTTGTGTTCAGACTTGGATACAGCTGTTGTGGTCCCTAAAGACTCAGAGGTAATGCTCATAGGAGAAGATTTGACTGCAACCTGCAACGCTCTGTCCTCCCTCCATGCAGCCACTCTCTGGTACAAGGTATGAATCTTTAAAACAGAACTTTCTTGTACTCTAGGTAAACTCATTATTATTATTTTTTTTACATTTAATTAGTCATGCATGTATTTAGTAAAAAAAAAGTACAAATTGTTAAAAAGTGAAATGTCACTGCTGTTGTTGCAGTTTTCTCTGTGGGGAAGATCCATTTTTGACTCACCATTTGTGTGTTTGTGCGTGTTTTGTGTGGATTTGTATAGGATGGGAAGCAGGTGGGTCAGGGGAACACGCTGCACCTGCACGATGCCACCTATGAAACGAGTGGAGTGTATAAATGCGAGGTGACCGTGCTCTCCCTGCCTGCCCTGCACACCAGCGGCTCTGTTGAAATCATCGTCCAAGGTGAGTAATCCTCTCCACCGCATCAGCAACTTTTCAACTTTGCACATAAAGAAAAAAAAGAAAGAAAGAAGCGTCCATTCATTTTCTTCTGCTTATCACCAAAGCAAGTCTGGTGCCAGCGGCTGCAGTAATTCAAGCTCCAATGTCACATCCTGAAGTTGTTGCAGTTAAAAAGCTCATAGTTTGATGTCGGGGTCGAGCTGCAGCTGTGTCTCAACTCAGGAAATTTACCAGTTCGTTCCCAGCTTTATATATATATTGCAGTAATAATGCATGGTTTTGCAGCATGTGCAGGGTTGCTGTTGTAAAGGGACGTATTTTACACCAAGTCATAATCTTTCTCTAAACCTAACCAAGTAGTTTTTAGTGCTTAAACCTAGCCAGCAAGTGAAAGTGCAAAACCCAGAAGGACACGAACTCTGACCTCCTGGCTCACAAATGTGTCACTTGCACGTTCACCGTCCCTCCAGCCTCCTATTGTGGAAGTTTTTTGGTTTCTGAAACAGGAGTGTTATCTCCATGTGCCTCGAGACACATGTGGACTTGGTTCACAGCACTCCGGTGTGCCTTTACACACTATTTGAAAACTGCTTAATTAATTCATGCTTACTGGTTCTTACGGCAGCCCTGAACCTTTTGAGCAATGACCCCCAAGGAGCTGCATTGAGATTGCAGATGTCCAAATCACTCAGCCCTCACATTAAAGAGAATTTTCCCCACTTGTTTGAGTAGTGCAAGTTATTCAAGTAATTATCTGGAGAATTCATATGTTCCACCTTTGGCATGCTCCAGTCAAACACCACCCTTGGCTAAAAAAATGCTTTCAGTAGCGAGACTGCATCAAACTATCTTTTTTTGTATTTCTGTTGTGTGTGAGAACGGGCAGCTCTGCACGTCTTCAGACTTGATTCGCATTCTTCAGAGTTCACACATCAAGTCAAGTCAATTTTATTTATATAATAGACGCAAATATATAGATACAAATCTCCTTTGGGTTGTGTCGGGAAGGGCATCCGGTGTCAAACTGCCAAATCAAAACATGCCGACTACCCACTGTGCCAAGGGAGCAGCTGAGCATAGTTGATCCAAAGTGCTTTCCAGGCAGATATATTTACATTCCAGTTCTCCTCCCAAAAAAAATAAAAATAATAATAATAATAACAGTTTCAGAAGAAGTCAAAAATAAAATGGATACACACACATAAAACGTGTCTCAGCAAAGCCAGTGAAAATATGCAGGTTTTTAGAGCTGATTTAAAAGTGTCATTTGTTGGAACAGGTGTTTATATGGGCTGATGGACTATTGGAGAGCCTGGGGGCAATAACAGCAAAGGCCCGGACGCCTTTAGTTTTCAGGCGAGAATGCAGCAGTGAGAGAAGTTATTGGAAAGATGACCTCTGTGACCTGGAGAGAAAATATGGATTGTGAAAACAGTGTTCGATATGTGGACGTGTTTTTGTTGCAGGCTCTTCATTGGTCATGAATTGCCCCTCTGTTTTTACATCCCTCAAGCTGATTCGCCCTGAAAACTAATTACAGTAAATGTCAGGCAGTCTTGGAACTTGAAATAATAGAAAGACTTCATTAAAGCTGTGAGAGTTTGGCCTCCCAGAAAAGAGAAACGGTGAAACATCTGAGTCTTCCGTTTTTGAAACATGGTAATCACCAAGATTTTGCAAAAGTGACTTATTTTTTTATTCAGTATGACCCAAAATGAGCGGGAAGAGACGATAAACTCAGCAGGAAAGTGTTTACAGATGTTCGGACAGAAAGATGTTTTCCCAAAGACTTCTGTAGGAAGTAACCACAGGTAATGCTTTCTGGTGGCCTTCAGATAAAATTCAGGTTTTTAGGCTTTTATGCATCTGCCTCATTTTTCCAGTTCAGAAGCTACATCTATGTTTTATGCTGTGGACGTGTGAACGTGGACTCTAATGTTGTACTGATGGATACCTGCTGTATCACTCTAGATAAGCAACCAAATGTATGTCATATAGTGTTTATGCTGAAAACAGGTGCATTAAAGACAAAGGGAAGTTTGCATAAAAAGCAAATTAAACAGCTATAGATGAGAAAACAGGCTTGTCAACGAAATGTGATGAACTGCTTTTCTGTACGCGTGCTTCTAGGTGGTCCCCAGCTGCTGGGTGTGGAGCAGAAGGTCCAGCTGGAGGAAGTGGAAGGCAGGATGGTGAACCTGAGCTGCGAGGCTCTGGGCTATCCACTGCCAAGCATCTCCTGGAACATCACTGGCAGTCAGGTACCCAGTCAGCCTCACAGCGCTGTGATTTACTTCACAGTGGGAGATGCCATTCATCGTATCATGTGCAGTTGAGGCTAGCTTGGTTTGTATTGATTGTTTACATGTCAAGATGATGATAAGACTTCCTGCAGCTTCACTGCAGCACTGAAAACACGGATAATTGGGTGACTGTAATAATTTTTTTTTTTTAAAAAAACATTTTGGACTGGAAATGTACACAGACCGATCAAGCAAAACTGTGTTTACAAAGGCCAACTCATTCCAGGTTGAAGTGCATAGTGGTGTATAAAGATGAGCATCCACAGTGGGTGCAGCCATAAAACTACAGCACCAGTCGCAGGGACCCAGGGACTGGTTGCAATGGCAACCCACAGTAAGCTAGAGAGGTTGCCACGTTGCCGCAGTCACCTGTAGTTTACTTGTGCAGCAAACCCTGGCAAACTACTGGCAACGTGGCAATGAAACCACGAAATGTGCTATGCAAGCGGGACACGGAGACCCGCTTGCCTTCAAAGTGAAGGTTGCGCCTTCTAAAATGTGTTGGATGCATTTTGAAAGCTTTTACTTTGAAGGTGAACGTTCTTGGTTTCTGGTTTGCTTTGCACTTTTTCAAGTTTCACAAGCTCAGAGAGTAAATAGCAACTTTTTGCAGACAGTCGACATCTTCCAACTACCAACCAAAACGATCACGAGGGGGTTTTGGTGCAGCGCCTCCAGCAACCACTTACCAACCAGTTGGGGAATACGCTACAATATGAGGGCCCCAGGGGGTCACCAGTGTAGGTTAAAAATGGTTAAAAATAAAACAAGACAGTCTGGTCCAGTGTGGGAAGACCAGCATTTCCAGTACAGATACTTGGCTGATAACAATGCAGCCATCTGTTAAAACTGGACTGAATTCTGTTTTTTAAATATTTTTTTTAGAACAGGGAAGACGTTCATCAGGATCTGCTGCACAAGTAGCAGGAAAATGTGTTATGTGCAGCAGTTACACCGCTACTACATCCGAGATTATAGTTTGTAGTTTTTCACTGCTCGTTTTGATAGTTAATGATGTAGACAGTGAAATGTCCTTAACTAGGAGTGTTTGTGTCTCCACAGAACTGGCACGAAATGGCGAGCAAGGCAAACGAGCACATGACTCATAGCACGGTGTCGGTCAAAGTCACCTCAGACATCAGCGCTGTGTGCAACGCTTCCAATGACATGGGCACTCAAGTCAAGGCTTTCAGCATCAAAGCCAGTAAGAGCCCCTCTCTCGCTTACTTGCACTGGAGCAGTTTAACAGCATGACTTTGTTTACATACTGTATGTTTTCCCAGCAGTAATGTTTGCTTCCACGTGCTAATTTGGAGACGCTCTCTGTGTTACGGGGTTATACATATTTTCATTTCATCTTTTAGCCTGCTTGATTCCAGCTTTCATTCCCACGTGGCAGGACTGTTAGAGGCAGTGCCACAACTCCTGCAGAATATTTGGCTCCTGGTTAATTAAGGGAGTTAAAAAATACTGATACCATCTCTTTCAGGCAGCATCAGGAACTTGAAACTTATTTTGCTTTTGAAGTCTAAACTAATGAACATCATCAGCTCACACTGCTTCAGAACTTTGCTGCCTGCTTTATAATAATTGTGTATAAGCAAAGATTGGAAACATTGTTTATCTTTCAAAGTCATTTGCTGAGTATTCAAATTGTATATTTTTTCATCTATGCAGTTGCAGAAATTAAACATTTTGCAGAGGCACTGCTGATGTGATGTTTATGCTTTTTGAATTCACATGTAGGGCGAGCATTCGAACATCTCCTGTAAACTATAATCATTAGCAGCGTCCCGATGCACGGTGTAGTTTGAGCTTTCTTCTGCATTTGTTCATACAAAATACACAACTTTCAAAACAGCCTGGGCTTTCACCGTGAATACTGAAGATTAAAAAAAAACAGAATAAGCAATTTAGAGGAATATGTTATGGGGCAACAGTATACGGGGTCGTGCTTGTGTTTACATTTCTGCAAGAGTCTCAGCTGATCATCGTCATTCTTTGGGACACTGTGAGATTATATAAAACAGGCAGAAGACTTTTCAAAATAAAGTTTGTTTTTAGGGCTTTGACTTTTTGGACACCAAGCCGAAGAATTGATCATCACATTTCGGCGTAACAGCACTGCTTCCCATGGACCGGCATCATAACTCATAATAGGCCTGCCTTATTTGATTAACTTCTGGATTCGTACCACACGGTCTCCGGATCGTTCGGGGTCAGGGTTAGGTCAACTTCCTTTCTCCCTCTCCAAATGGGAAAGCTTATTAAAGAAAAACTCTTTGGCCAGAATGCATCCATAAGGTGAAATTATTACATTCCCCATCCATAAAAACAAAACACAATTGATTTAAGTTTTATCGGTAAGGGTCGCCTCGAGGTCGTCTCCTTGGATGCCAGTCCTGTTCTGTCCCCTTGCACTTGTGAATCGATGCACACCGGATCTCCTCCAGTATGTGAAACCATCGTTCTCCACTCGTCTCAAATTGAGTTTAATTTTGCAGGAACTCATTGATGAGTGAAAATCACACACGGTGTTCAGGTGGTTTTGACCAGGTGTCCCCAATCAGGATGCTTTGTATTCATAATCTGACCTTTGGCACATGAATGTGCCCTTCAAAGAGTAGAACAAGCAAACAGTCGTGCTCCTGACCTGAGGCCTGCACTTTGAAGTGGGATTTGGGTAACTTCAGGGTTAAACCTGAATTTTCAGTATTATGAAGGCGGTTTACTTCTTACTGAAGTATGTTGTCATGGGACCTTATGCTGTATACCTAACTTAGTCCAGAGCAGGCAATGTTTTACATTAGAAACAAACAGGTGCAAAATTGGAGGTCTGCGCACAGATAGCAGGAGGGTCTAAAAGACTCATTAAGAAATACAAATTCTTAAATGTAAATTTATTCCTTGATTTTTGTTTTTAATTGTTCTGTCTGCCTCTGTGATCCTAAACTGGGGCTCGAATTTGTACCTGTGGACGTTACATGAAATTTGCATAGTCTATGCCTATGTTTGAATTCTGCTCTTATATTTAATCTTTAGGCTACTGCCAGACCGTTACACACAGAAGCTGTTTATAGGGTCACGAGAAGACTTTTGTGATCACACTTCATTTGAATGAATGTGGCTAAGGCAGAGACTGAGCGGTCACCGGTCACCGGTCACCGAGCGGTTGTTAATAGGTTTAGACCACAACGAATATTTGCTAATCCCTCGGGGGGTTGGGTCAAGAAGGGCATCTGGCATAAAAGTCCAAATCAAATATGTGGCGCCGACCCCTCATGAATAAAGCAGTGGCCGAAAGTAGTCCCCATCATTATTTATTCTTTCAAAAGCGCTTTGCATGCTTCAGAAATGTTTGTTACCCAGTGCAGGTAGATTGTGTGTGTATGTGTGTGTGTGTGTGTGTCTGTGTGTGTTCTGCGGATGCTGGTAGTCACGAACAGCTACCCACTCTTAAGTGTTGTTCTACTTGTTCACAGTTCCCAGGGTCACCACAACTCTTCCCTTCTCTCCTGGTAAGATTATTGCCGTTCAGTCTCTTTGTGTTAAAGACGCCTCTTTTCCTTCAGTTAAGTTTCTTCCAACTTGTGTCTCAGTGTTCACCCTTTTGACTTCTGTTGTGTGTGCGACAGTGAAGGGCTGCATGAGTCCATACATTATTTATAGCTCTTTTTCAGGGACTCTGTACCAGTCCTGTCTTTGGCTTGCTGGCAGATCTTTGGGATGGCCTGTGGGCATATTAAATATTCTGTTTGATATAGACTAAAAAAAAAATCGTAACGCCAGCGAATTCGAGCACAGCAGACGTTAGAATGGTACTTAGACCAAACGCTCTGCTGTTTGTTTATCCCAGAATTTTTAAAGCAAATAAAGCAGACGCCGTCTCACTTTTACTGACTTTTCCAGACAGTCCTCCTGCTTTACAGCACATTTTTACATACCTGGAGAATTTGCACTCAATTATGGTTAGGGGCATTACGATGGGGCAATTTTCTGACATTATCTGAGCAGTTACTATTAAATCTCCACTTGCCCTGTGGGGCATATACAGGCACCACCACAACAACTGTAAAAACCAACGTGAGCTCCATCGTGGGTAGAAGTAAATTCTTGGTTAATTTCTTGTTTATTTACATTAGTGCCTCTGGTTACCTGACCGGACTCAAAACATTGCTGTTACATTTTCAGCATGAATTGATACTCTGCACCATAAAACAAATTACAACATCTGGCGTCTTTTTATGGATTCAGAATAATCAAAACACTAAAAACATAAATAAATAAACTGACCAATGAGTGTACCCCACACAGCTGAGGTGCGAGTGTGTTGACAACATCTGCCCGCAGATATCTTGTCAGATATGCGGTCTCCCGTACACTGGATGCCTTTCTCTGTTACAGGAAAATAATGGCTATCTCTTTCTTCTCGTTCTTCCGTCCATGCCACCTCCCTGTCCTCGTCTTTGCACGCTCACTCCGTCTCATCGCTTTCTTTGATGTAAATAGATTTTTCAGTACCAAGGGCTAAATAGCCTCTCGTGCCGCCATGCAAAGGTTAATTCCTGTCAAAGAGGCTATTAAGTGACTTGGTTTAATTTGTAGTATTAGATTGTTGTTGTTTGACATAAATATGACAATTTTTAAATTCTTTTTTCTGTTTTTTTTTTTTGAGTTCAACAGACAAAGTCAGGTGGTCAGAAATGTTAACTCTGGGTTTTGTACACTGAGTGAAGGTGGAGGCTCAGGGGGCTTACAGCAGCAGCCACACCACGGAGGAGAAATTTGAAGAAATTTGTACAAAAATGCAATAATAACATCTGTTTAGGATTTGAGGAGAGACAGCGTTAGATCTGGTGTGTTAGTGTTAGGGACACTGTTAGATTTAATAATAGAATTTGAGCAGTTTCTCGTCTCTGCCGTGCAACCCTGTTGCTGGTTTGATGTCAGCACCGTGTTGGCTGTGTTTGCTCATTTTTATCAAGCAAGCAGCAAATAAATCTCTTCTTGTGTATTTTGTCTGGACAGTACACTGAGTAGACTGAATTCAGGTCCTGGAGGATGCAGTTATACAGATATTACTATGACAGGCATGCAGAGAAGGTTTTATATAATTAGATTTTATTGATAGGAAACCATGGTGTACTGAATTACTGTTTTAAATATTTATATTAGAAACACCCCAGCTGATGTTAACACATCAGATAATGATCCTCAATATTATGAGTTACAAATACATTTAAATGAATATGGAACCGTTTTGATGACTTGATACCTCTGCTTCTGCTGCCCTCTATCCGTTAGCCATGTTTACATGGACACGAATAACCGGATTAAAAGCCTGACGGGAATAAAAATGCTTCATGTAAACACACCAATCAGTAGATTCTGACCTGACCGCACTCCTTCTGATCAAAATTTCCGGGTAGGTCGTACCGATCGTTAACCAAATCGGCGCGCACCAACCGTACATCAGCGTGCTGTACTTCTGGCAGTCGTTGATTGACGTGGCGAATGACAGAAAGCTGATCTGCATGCAACACAAACATTTTACTTGAAGTCGCAAATGTGAGAGAGGAGAAGCCGAAATCTGCGGCACGCAGCACGGTGACGATAAAAGGAGAAATCCAGACAGCGACAACTTCTTCTGCTGTTTCCGGAAAGTTACACAAGTCCGCGCATATCAAAATGACTTGTTGTGCTCTGATGCTTGAAGCTTGTAAACGCACATCAGGACACCTCATTTAGGGCCCATGTAAACAGAGAGGTTCTGATCTGTATTAAAATCAGATTGAAGAAATTTTGCACATGTAACCACGGCTACTGAGGGAATCTGGCCGTCGCTTTTCTTTCAGCTGCCAAACCTGCAAAGGTTCGTCACTGCATCAATATTCCGTTCACAAGATTGGTCCACGCAGACACATGAAAACAGACCTTCGAGGAATGGTGATGGTGTTATTTCCCACCAGTCTATTACTTCTTGCACGTGACTGTGAAGTGAAAATGCAGCTCCTCTACATTCTGGATGGATAATGTAATTTAAATGAAGTCAATTATCAGGGCTACAGGTCACAGATGCTGAGCAAAATAAATGACTATAATAAATGAACGAGTAAAGGATTTTTCATGCAGTCCTGCTGCAGTGCAGCATCCGCTGCCACTTAAATGACAGAGAATATATAATAGGCATAATTTCACAGTCGGTTAATTATTTCTTATGCGTAAAGAGACGAACTTTGTTAAATAAACTACTTTGTAGCAGAGCAGTTAAAGTAATGCAGCATGTAGATAAAGCCACAGAAAGAGGACCGCAGTCCTCCAGCACTGTGCTGCCATAGAGTTACATGGTTTTTGCAAGAGATAAGTTAAAGTGAGGAGTGGTTGAAAAAGCTGCCACTGCACTAATATTTACATTTAAAGTCCCTATTAGAGCTTCAAAAATCACACCACCACACGCGTGATGCACCCTTCCTCGTCCAAATTCATGAGCTGAACTTTCTCCGAGACTTGAGCAAGTTCCTCTAACATCTGCACAGTTGTTATGGAACTGCTGCTGCTGTTAAACAGACTGATGAGTGGTGTAAAGTGAATCGTGTGCATGCTGCCCCTTTTAAAAAAAAATGCCTTCAGTGCAGCCTGATTGTGTTGAGGTTGAACCAGTGAACAGAAACTTTATTGATAAAGTTATTTAGGTTGAACTGATCTCGGCATCGCAGCCTTCGTCGCTTCCAGTGTTGGTAAATGTCACTTTTGGATCAACGCTAACCTGTGATTGGTGGCTCCGCCTCTTTCTGTGTGTTTTTGTGTAGCAGAGGGCAGTGGGGTGATCATAGTAGTGATCATACTGTGTCTGCTGCTGCTGGCCTTCCTCGGCAGTGTAATCTACTTCCTGCACAAGAAGGGAAAGATCCCCTGTGGACGCTCCGGCAAGCAGGAGATGTGAGTATTGTCTCTTCTCGTTCTGCTTAAAGGGGCCCTGTTGTGCCCATTTCCGGCTTGTTATGTTTTGCCGCTGGCTGCCCGTGGCAAACAAAATGTTTGAGCGTCAGGTAGGTGGGCCCTCTGTGCCCTGAGGTCCCTTATATTACCAAATTACATGAAATCATAAAAGAGTTGGAAAAAACTGTGTGAACCTGGAGACCTACAGCAGCCTGAAGCTTCTACTCTTTAAGATGTGTAGATTTTTTTCTAGTTTTAGTTACTAATTCATTTTTGTTTTTGTTTTGTTTTTTATTGAGCATCCCCAAAATGATTAAGTGATATTATGAATGTAGCTCTTAAACACATGCATGTTAGACTAGTTGGTGATTCTGTATTGGTTGCATAGACGGATAAAGTGCTTTAAGTGTAAAAAAATAACGCAGTGTATTAATGTGTGGGTAAATGTGGCTCGTAGTCTGAATCACTTCAGGTGTTCTGTAAGATTAGGAAGGCACGATATCAATGCCGGTTCCATTCCAAACGTTCCTCTTAGACCGATCCAAAACCACCTACAGCGGGATTTAACGGTGTCTGACAGACGTACGTCGTGACCGTGTATTTCTGTACTCACAGGATGCTGATGCCAAAATCCACAAAAGAGATTGTAAGAAATTACAGAGCCAAAGAAACCAGTGTTAGACTCTGATGTCTGAATTATAATTTGTCATCATACGGAGTTCCAGTGCTGTTACCCTGGTTTTAGTCAGCTCACACACGCTCCAACATTTCTTTCTGTCAGCAGCACCAAAGAGAAGAACACCAAAGATGACATTGTTGTGGAGATGAAGACCAACACAAAGAATGAGGAAGCTGTCCTCCTCAAGGCTGTCAACGGAGACAAAAAGGGCCCTAACAACCAGGTAACTGAATAGCCACACTTTGTGCCCAACTTTTATAGATAGATGCATTTGTAGAAAATTCCTTTATTCTGGAAATGAAGGAATTTATTCTGACCTGATAGTTTCACAGTTTTACAATAGCTACCTTGGAAAAGTAATCTGATTACTCCTTTAAAAAGTAACTTCGTTACTTTACTGAGTACTTAATTTTAGAAGTAACTCAGTTAGATTACAAGTTACTTCGTTCGTTACTTTTAACAGCTGCCGGTGTTGTGCCAAAAAGTGATCGTCTGCCAAAGAAGTGATCCCGATGTTTCTGTGTGATGTCTTTGCTTATGTTGGTAAACAGAGTGCAGTCAGCATGATTTATGAAGGGCTTCTATATAACATGAAGAAATAACCTGTTTTCCAACAATCTTTAGGAGTCTGTGTTATTGTACCTACATTATAATCAATGCAGTGTTTTTTGACCACTTCAAATATCTTTATAGAACTGTGACGTTATATTTGCTGTGATCTCTGCAGCCTTCTGAGACAGATTTCTGTTTAAAAAGACATTTTTAATGTCAATGACAGTTTTTACCTTCATAAACAACAAATATAAGTCACTTTTCCAAAAACTGAGTGCAGCTTCTACCCTGTGATAGAAATGCTGTTTCTCACTCACAATGACCTGATATCATTCATGACACAGGTGTTTGACACGTTTCACAGGTTATAGGTCAACAAGTCATTTAACTACAGCTGTTTAAATACGGGCAATCGTTTTTTGTTTTTTTTTTGGCAAATACCAAAAATCACTTTTTTGGCACAACACCTGCAGCACCCCCCCCCCCCCCCCATACTGTCCGACCAGCTCCTTCAGCTCTCTTCTTACTGGTTTGGACTGAAGTCCAGCCTTTGTTGTTTGGGTGCTGGGGGGCCTCCTGCATTAGCCGCAGCTCTGCTTCTCCACCTGGTGGGACTCGCTCTGTAAGTGTGACTGCGCAGGTGTTTCTTCAAACCTGACGTAGTGTTTTTGAAGCTAGAGAGCACTTTGAGTGCACAACTGACCTTAATGTTGTCATCTTTAGCTGACACAGACTCACAATAGTGCCTGTATTTCAGCTAGAAAACGCGCATCTCTCGCCTCCCTCCATTGTTCACGTTTGTGTGTCTGTGTGCTGTTGTTGTCCTCATGATGAAAACGGGACTTAATTGTTGCATCGGTCAGACGTCACTCCCCGAGACGCAAGAAGAAATCATAAATATATCTTTGTACTGAGGAAAATGACAAAAATAGTAACGCACAGTCACCTGGATAAGTAACTTTAATCTGATTACTGGACTGCAAATAGTAACGCGTTAGATTACTCGTTACTGAAAAAAGTAGTCAGATTAGAGTAACGCGTTACTGCTTGCCAGTTAAAAGTAGTGAAACGTGTTGGACGTGTTGTACAGCTCTGCCGGCTCACGCTCAGTGAATGTGTGTCAGAAAGGCAGAATTAAAGGCGATTCCAGCACATTTGTCATGTGCAGCGCACATAGCTGGAAACAAGGTTCGTTCAGTGTGGTCACCGGACACTGTGAGAATGTTTGAGAAGCTGAAGCTCTCCTCTTTGTCTCCGCTGAAGCCCCTGTGAGGATGTGCAGCAGACAGCGGGAAACATGAAGCCAGCGGTGGGTGGTGTGCGTGTTGGAACAGCAGAGGCTTTAGATGCTCCCACTGACCTGAGGCCCGCGGGGGTAACACCACCTCACAGTCTGGACGTTCGACCCACTGTGCTTTGATCACAGCAGTATTCAGAAGATCGACACACACGCACACACACACACACACGCACGCACACACGCGCACACACACACACACACACAGGTATGTATATACAGATCTGTATTTTCTTTTGAGTGAATGTTTTCTTCCATTCATTAGTTTTGTAGTATTTCCTGAAGCTGTGTTCAGCTCTGGGCTGTTGTTCAGTGTGTATGATGACGTCTTATGTGCATCATGGTTTTTTTTGTTTGTTAGGGTTTTTTTTTTTTTATTGAAGTGTATATATTATATATATTTTGTTATTTAAGGAATTTCGGCACTCAGATTTTCATTTGATGGCAGCGTCTGGGTCGTGTGCATGTTGATCCGTGTTCATGGTTCCACGTGACGGTAGAGACGGGATGTGACGTCAGAGACCAAATGATACAGTCACACTGAGCGGTGTGTGTCAGTGTGTTTGAAGACCAATATTTGTGGAGTGCAACAATTTGAGAAAAAGATGCCTAATTTCTGCCCACATCAGTGATCATGAGCAGACACCAAATGTTAATCCGAACAGTAATTTTAACTTCACAACAACGCGACACACTGGCAGCCCTCTTTTGCAAACTGCTGTCAAGCCCACGGACTGTTTGTATATACATGTTTGTACAGACTTGCTGGTGGTGGCCTTGGACTGTTACTGAAGGCAAAAAGGTCAAAGGTTCAGGATCTGCTGTGCCTGTTTTTTGAGAATGCATCATACACTGAATTTGTTTCTTGGTTTGTTGTTTGCTTTGTGTTGCCACTGAGAGCTAGATGCCCAAAAAGGTCTCCCAGTGTTTTTGCATGTTTGATTACGGGCAACGCACCCAGCGCAGCCCGACTGTTTTCCAGCCAGGCTGCAGGGTTTCTCTTTCCTTTCCCTGCAGGCAGCCGTGCGTTTTCTTTTTGTAGACTTTGAAAAATGATACGCAAAGACCTGAAACGTGAAGGAACAGCACTGAGCCAGACTGATGAAAGCGATCGTGGCTTGGCATTACCGTTAAACTATCGAGAACCTTCAGCAAAAATAAATTACGAGGGTCTGCCAAACTGAAGCAAATGGTTTTTTTTTTCTGTGCCAAATCAGTATAAGGCAGTGTTGATGGAAAATACCTCAAAATATCACTTTGTGACTGCATTCAAGTCGAAGGACTGAGCATGTTTTGGGGTTTTATTTTTTGTAGAAGCCAGGCTTAAACAACCTACAGTAAACCCAGGAGTCTGTTTAACTAAACACGTTTGGATGACTCTTCTCACCATGTTTAAAAAACAATATCCAGAAGTGATGTACTGCTTCGCCTCCACTCTTTTTTTTTTTTTTTCAGAATCTAAACAAGAATTTATGCCTCCGTTCTTTCACACACGGCAGCACATTTACAGTTTTGGTTGCCCTGCTCCAAACAAGCATCCTTGTGGGTAAAAAAAACAAAACAGTCTTGAAACGATTCATATTTCAGCAACTGCTCAGTTCTGCGACTCGCGTGTAATTACAATACATGAGGCAGAAAGGGTGGCTGACGGATGTGGAACACGCTGGCAAATGCAGTCTGGCTGCCCGATGAGTGGAAACGTGCAAAAATATTGGCAATGCTCCTTTGCGGGCCAGTGTTGTGAATATTGCTGACTGTGTACATTATTGTGAAAAGATACGCTTCGTTGCTGAGAGCGCTGCATTGCCCCGATGACTTGCATCATTAACAAAGTAGTGATATGTTTTCTGTTGTCTGCCTTTTTTTTTTTTTTGTTCCACTGAGCTGAAGGTGTAGAGATATCAGGTACAGGGCGTCCTCAGGCCAGAACTCTCACTGTGGTTTAGAAAAGCTGCACGAAGCCACGACAGCATCCTGTGTGCAGCGAGGCATTTGTAATTCGACCCATCATCCTGCACCTCATCGTTTTGTTCTAATACAACTTTAATACAAATGACATTCTTAGTTTTTTTTTTGCTCTGCATTTTTTCACTGGTGGGAAAAAATATGTTCCTTCTTTTTCTCTACATGTGTGTAAATTGAGTACTGTACATGTGATTCTTTGAGCTTGCATTTTTTTTTATATTTTTTGCAAGAAAATAATGCCAAATAAACTTTCATTTAAAGTTTTCATTTAAAGCGTCTGTTATTACTTTTGCAGAGGTATAAGAGAGCTCTGAGGTGAGAGCCCAGAGGCTCTGTGTTAGCTCTGCACAGTCCCACGGTGAGAGGACAGGAAGGACCGCAGCGTCCAAACCGCTGTCAGCACGAGCTGGAAGCGACTCCCAACAGTAGCTCAGATTTCCAGCTGGAGTCTGTGGAAGGAGGCAGGTCAGAAAACACAGCCCACATCTGCAATGAATTCAAGCACCGTTAGGCTCATATAGCTGCAAATCAAATCAGCCGTTCTCTGTTCATTTAGCGTGAAGCCTGCAAACCTGCAGGAGACGACAACGCTGCGATCACAACACGGGAGCTCGGTTTACTGTAGAGCCCGACTACTAACAGCGCTCTGATGCTGTGTTTTTCTGTGCTTGGATCATTGCCGTGTCTCCGTTTCTGTGGCAGCGTGCTTGAGATTTTCTATAGTGTTTATAACAGAGTACTTTTCGTTTTAAGATTGGGCATTTAGCCTTTACTTATCAGCAAGGAGACAAACTGGTGTTATTACTTTTGTCAGGTTTGAGTTATTTCAGTGATTTTTTATGGCTTTAACTGAACAACTTTGTATCAGTGACAGAAACTGTGGGTACCTTTACACACATGTAGCCTTCCCTGTATAAGGTTACAGGAACTTTATCTAATGCCAAAAACTGCTAACAATGTACTCTTGACTTTACCCTAGATAGTAAGGAGGAGGGAGGCGTTTCTCGTGGAAAACGACTAAAAATGTTATTTACCGTTACTGTAGCTAGGCGGTCTCCAGAATCTGATACCTCAAAACCTGCACAAGCAAAAGCAAAATGATCTGCATGCAAAAACAGTCAAATTTAGGGAGAACATAACTTTTAAAACGTGTATCCACTTCCTCGCGTAGTATCCCACAAAAACACGATAGCAATTCACAACGCAGCGGTCACAGCACACCTTAAAAATGTTAATTTGACATTAAAGAGATTAATAAAGGTGAGTGCAGCGACTCAGCAGCTCCCCTCATCTCTGCTCAACTCTTTAATTCACTGTTTGAGTTCACCCTCATTAACCTCACTTCAGGCTCTGGTGACGCCTGCAGCCGAGCACCCAGAAAGCAGAAAGCTCGCTGGCAGTGAATAAAGCGGAGCATTTAGCAGCTCCAGGCTCAGAGCTTTCCTCCAGGAGTTTGTGGAGAACGTCGGCCTTCCGCGTAGCCGTGAACTCCTAACGAATGCACAATGATGCCGCTGTAAATGTTTGGAGTACTGTGTTCAGTCCCTTGTTGTTGTGCGATAGTTTCATTAGCGTTTCTCATCCCTAATATGACACGTATGCAATAATGTTTGATAAACGCCTAAAAACACATTAATGCAGAGAATATTTGTGTTCGTAGACAAACCACACAGATCAAATGTTAAAGAAAATACAGTTTAATTAAAAATCTTAATGGCTTAGGCATGAAAACATTGTAACACAATGAATGCTGAGGATATTAAAAACAATAAATAAAATATCTACATAGACAATAATAAAGCAATGAAGACATTTTTATTTTTTTAGTAGGCAAGTTCCTGCTGAGAAGGCTAGTTAACATGAGTATACCACACACACAGACACACACACACACACAGTCTCATTGTTAATCAGTGGATCTGAACCAACACACGGGCCGAGTTTAGCGGCGACACTGAGAGAAAGCGTGTGAGACGGCGGCGCCTCTGGCAGTGATTCAGCAGGACTGTGAGCCTCGAGGGTATCGTCACAGTCCTGGAGTTAGTGCCTTTTAGTTAGTGCCTTGGTACAAAACACCGGGACTGAAGACATATTCGTGGTCTCTGTTCTGGGGCAACTCGAGGAGGAGCAGCGCACACACACACACACACGCGCACACACACACTTACACATTTTAAATTCTTTTGGTTTGGGGCGATTAAAGCTGCAACATTTCTGTGGCATCACAGCCAGACAGAAAACTGTAGGACAACTCCAGACTGTACTAGGTTTCTTTTTTGCTTAACATCAGATTACATTTAGAAATTTAGATGCCGTCGACATGCTTTTGTTTTCTTTTCAAATATTAGGAGCCACTGCAGCAGTCTAATAATCACCAGAAAGTTTTTTTTTTGTGTGTGTGTGATGTTCATGTGTAATATAGGTCAGAGATCAATGAGAACCATTTTTGCCTTTACCCAAACTGAGGTGAAGTTTTGTTTTGTTTGTTTTTTTTGACTGGAAAAGTGCAGCTCGGTCTATTAGGCAGTCCCAAAAAGCAAAAAGCTAGTCTGCTTACATAAATCTGCAGTCCTGCCATAGTGTTGTAGTGAAATCAGAGGGAACTCAAACTGTGAAGCGGCCGGCTCTAGTTTCCAGTTCGTTTAAACGGTGCGTGCAGAGGGATTATTTTGGTTTGTCTGCTGCCATGTGCAGGTTATGATTGACAGAAGGCACGTTCCCCGTACATGTCGCTGCAGAGAAATCAAAAGGTGGCCGTCCGACATGAATTTGATTTCAATGTCAGACTCACTTGATTAACTGGGTTCTTGTTTAAACACTTTTAGGACTTGTAAGAAACTCAGCTCATAGTTCAGGTTCATTTTCATGCAGAAAAACACAACACGGTCTGCAGCTGTGTTTGGATCCAGCTCAGACCGCCTTCCTTATCTGATGTCAAAATTCTCGGGTAGACGTACCAACCAACCCTGATGTGGATATGACATCAAATGCCGCTGATGGGCTCATCTCAGCCGATACTGGTGTGGCGCCCGGAAGTGGCAATTTTTGGTCCAGTGACAAGAAAATAGAACCTGAGTGAAATCCTTCTTTTCACACGTTAATTTGGACGCTTTATCATCTCTGCAAATTGATAAGCAGCGGTTCATGAAGTTATTCACAGGAAGAATGCCGACCTCACCAGATTTTCACTTCTCAGTAGTTTTTGAAGTGGAGAAAACAGGAGTGAGCCTGCGCAGCTAAACGCACGACTCCGAAGCCGTGCACGGGCGCAGCTGTGATTTTGAACAAAGGCTCGTGGTCGGCAACGCGCTCACGGAGGCGACACGGATGTTTCACGGGAACGCTGGAGCGGGATCTGCAGTGTTCGGCAGACTTTAGTCCATCCTGGTGGTGGGTTTTGGTGTGATGAGGAGCACGAGTGTTTGAAATGTCGTCGTTTTTGTGATAAATGGGTCAAATTTAAGCAGCTTCGGGGTTTTTTTTGTTTCTTTTCGGGGGGGGGGGTCGGCTTGTTTTCAGCGCAGCACCTACTCCTGGTTTTAGTGCAGATGTGTGTTTCTGGTGCCCGAGTTAAAGTAGAAGTGGTCCATGAGTACCTGCTGAAAATTACTGTGTTTATTCTGGCAATCTCGTCTTTTTAATTTTCATTTATGAACTGATAGCGTTATATTGAATATCAGCCAATATATCAGTCAAATTGATTTCATTAAAATCAGCAGTAGCTGAATTCCCACTAATATCCCGAAGCTGCAGAAAGACTAAAAAAAAAAAGAAAAAAAAAAGAACAGCATCGTAATCACTAAAATCATTTCTGAGCCCTCAGCCTAATGACGGGGTACTGTGGGGTGGGCGGACAGCCAACTTTCAACTTTATGACTGCGATAACTCGAGAGCGATGTCACCCGGGATCTTCAAATTCATACCCATAGATGCATCTACTAAAAATCTCAGACGACCTAGTTCTCATCCCAGTAACGCCAATCACAGAACGTGACGGTGTTCTCAGTGGTTTACACTTATTATAATTTTAGCTTTTCTTATTCCTGGTTCTTACTGAGCCATTTGCTCTTGAATGATGTCATTTTAAGTTTTAAAAAAGTTCTTTTTAAATATTTGTGTTTCCTTCTTTAAATCAAAGGATATCATTTACATAAAGATTTATTTATTCCGCGATAAAGGTTTCATTTCACTCTGAATTATTTGTACACCGATTCGAAACAATGATGAATCTGTTATCAAATGAATCCCTTCATTTATTTGGGGCAGCTGTAATGTGTTATAAATTGCTTAGAAGGGTCGAGTACAAGCTTGAGATCTTTTTTTCTTCCAACATCCCTCCCATGAAGAGTTTTATGAACTGCTGAGTGACTGAACTCCACAGCACGGTCATCCGGGATTGTGGACAGACGGAAATCACAGCAGCTACATTTAGACACATCCAGAGCTCCAAAGTAGACGGCGTGAATGAGCTCAAGGGGAGCGTCGCAAAACAGATCTTAAAATCTCAACTATGACAGCTGTGCGTAAATACGCTGCAGGCAACGTAAAAAAAAAAAAGTGAAGAAAATCCACTCGGTGGAATGTTTGTGAGGATGGAGCGAGTATGTCCTTTAGCATCTGCTCATTACATATAACCTGGCTTATTACTGAGTACCTGAGTCCACATGACTTCACCACACTTTCAGTTTTTGTTGTGTTTTTTTTTTTTTGCTTTAGGCTGTAGAGTTAGATGTGATTTCTCAGTGAACCCAGTGAAGCTGTTCTGGGTGCAAATGTACAGAGCTAAGAAAACATGAGTACAGAGAAGCTTTCGACTAAATAAACCAGCCTTCAGTGTCGGGCCACCGCTCACGGTGGCAGGAAATTAGGGAATTAAAATGAACTCAGATTCAGCCATTGTTAGTACTACACACAGCACAACACATTATGAGAGTACTTAAACATTAAATTTGTTATTTCGTTGCAGATCTATCGCCAAACCCGGAGCTGACAGACGGCAACGGGAGTTATGTTAACCTTGTCAGATACCATCGAAACAGAGTGAGCCACAGTGACACGACGTAGAAGCCCTGCAACACTGCACCGCGACTGCACGTTCACATTCATCAGCACGAGCACGACTGCCACACAGTTAATCACCACTGTCAGACCGTATCGCTACATATTCGTACGCCACGATTTGCAATGAAGCCGGTAAAAGCACCTGACCGAACGGCTGCCGGCAGAGGGACGCCGAGTCGGACGCGACTGTCTGCAGGGTCCCTTTGCTGAACAAAGTCTGCGCAGCGTTAACACTTAGCTTAATGAGAGAGTGTACACAGACTGAGGAGAAACGCCGCCGCGGCGTGTTTCTGACTCAGCGAATCACAGCAGGGTCACAGCTTGGCCACAGCAAGCCCATTTGAAAGGCTTTGATTCCATTCATGCTGTGTTCAGGTCATATCGGACTTACGGCCTCTCGGGTTAAAGCAAACGGGACCAAAGATCCCGGGGCTTTTGTTGGCTGGGCTGAAACCCTCCGTCTCCTAATGAATATCACGAGTAAATGAGAGAGGCTGCCCCCAAATAAACAAACCCCATAATGCTGTTTGCCCACTGTTGGCTACAAATGACTCGGGATGAAGCTCGTCATTTCTTTTGTCTATAACATGAACGCAGCATTGCCCCTCAGAGTAAAGCCTTTTGGAAAGTGGCCCTGCAGGAAAGTGCTTGGTAATGATAATGGCACAGAGTGGAGACAGAGACAAGGCAGAGGATGAAGCATGAAGTGACTATGTGGCAATGTGTGCTGTGGAAGGGATGGAAACAAACTCGCGCAGGATGTTCTTGGCTGTCTCGAGGTTGTTCTGGGCAATCATCAGGGCTTTCTGGATGTCCTGGATGGAATAGCCTTGGGATAGAAGGCATTCAATCTCCCCGTTTAGGGCTAAGCTTCCAGGACCTGAAGGTGGCATAGGTGGAGGAGGAGGAGGAGGAGAGCCAGCAGAGGAAGGACCAGGGGGGTCTGGCGGTGGAGGAGGAGGCTCGCGGTTTAACGGGCGAGGCCGTCGGTCAGAGTTGGCTCGCCGCGGGAGTGGTTTGGGGGGACGTTCAGGGTCGACACCTGCTGCAAACATACCTGAAACACACATAAGAAAATGAGAGTCAAATACACAATAGACTCACATTTTTTATTTCTAACTTAGCCGTCAGAGAAATGAACACAGACACCAAACAGGTTGATAAGTTAAACAGGCTGATTCACTGAATGCTTAAGGACTGATGAATAGTAGGTTTGTGGGGGGAAAATAATTAGATAACAATTAAGATGCATAGTTTAATCCTCTTTAATAGCCAACCTGAAACACTCGATGGTTTGATAAACAGAAACATTTAGAAAGACCTTCAAAACTGTTAAAAGTACATGCACTCATCTGCTTAACCATCTATGATGAGCCAACTTAAACCAAACACCAGAATGATCCATGAAAACGGCCTTTAGGCCACCAAAGCTTAAGTTCATTCACAATGCTTTACATGCAACTCTGATGTCCTGGTTACCACTGACAGTGAAGTTATGGCTTCAAGATAACCGTGTCTGTTACCACGCTCACTGCCAAGCAGTGAGACGTGCTCCTAGAAAGACTCTGGCTTCCTAACAGGATGCTAAACGGTCCAAACTGCCTGCAGCTCAGCTAGAAGCACACAGCTTCGAGCCTGGCAGCAGAACTTCGATGTCATGAGTCTCCTGAGCCGTTTCACAAGCTGGCTTTGATATACAGCCTGGTTTGGTTAAACCAGTAATTTGGAGAAGCTAAAGCTAAACAACAAGTTTCAATCAAAGCAGAGCAGGCCAAGTTATTCTCAGTCTAAGGTTCATTTTCATTTTATGCCTTTGAGGAAAGGAGAATAGGGCTTTTTTTCCATCCATCCATCCTTCCATCCTCGGGGGCAGCAGCCTAAGCAGAGAAGCCCAGGCTTCCCTCTCCCCAGCCACCTCCACCAGCTCATACGGAGGGACCCCAAAGCATTTAATTTTTCCCCACCAGCTCTACCAGTATGCAAAAAAGAAAAAAACAAAATGAACCACCAACTACCCGCCACACTCTCACACTATAGGCCCGGACAATAGTCTGCACACAAAAACTGGACGTAGCCTCTAGATCACCTTGAAGTTAGTGAAGCATCATCTCGAAGCCTCAGGCTGAGCATGCTGGCAGTCACCATCTCGTTGTTTTGAAACTGGACTTTGATCAACGAGCAGCTCGTTACTGAGGCTGAGGGAGGGTGCGCGCTCATTTATCAGTCACAGAGGACGCCCGCCTAAAGCATGCTCTGCTTTGCTGTTCTTTTTTACTCTAACTGGCAAAACGAACATCATGTTGTCCCAATAAGACACCTAACTAGTGACTAAGACCAAACTGCTGTTTACAACCAGAAAAATCGCCACCTGCTGGTCATTGGAAAGAATGCACGTCCCCATCGGCATCCCTTTTCAACCCTAAAGCGTGTCTGTGGGTCGAGAGTTTGTTCTTCACAGAAAGCTAGTTAACCATCTTCCTGACACACAACAGGTTAAAGAAAATAGAAAATAGATACATGCATTGTTTTTAGTTTGTTTTTTTTTTTAATAGGGGAAAAAAATAAACACACATACCAGCATCTACTGCCGAGTCTATGCTGAGATTGCTGAAGGCTGCAGCAGGGCCACCGACATCTGACAGGGTTCTTCTGGTGGGGGCAGGAGGGACCACCGGTCTGGGAAAGTCATACTCATAAACATCCTCCACGCTTGCCTCTTCCTTTTTGTCCTGGGTCACAGCTGAATGTTGAGGATGGTCTTTTTTTAAAAAAAATAAATAAATAAAAGCATTTTACATTAATATTCTTAGCTTTATGTTACATGAATTTATCCACTACAATGTTTCAGCACTTCTTGTACACTAACGAGAAACTTTGAGAATGTTACCCGGGTCAGAGGTCGGTGTTATCTCAGAGGAGCCAGCCTGGGCCTGGATATTACACATGGATTCATAAACCTGGGGGTCCTCAGGGTCACTGTCACCCACCTCACTGCAGGCAAAGAGAGAGAGAGAGAGAAAAAATCATATATAAGAACACAACTCATTTCCATCTCCAGAATCTGATTTTTGGACTCTGCTAGAGTACCGCTGCATGAACATGAAATAATTCTTATTTATTTTATAGTGGTTGACTGATACTTTAAGGCCGCCATCCCCTTAAAGTCAATTTTCTTCTGATTGGCTGCCCCTTCCAAACAGAAGGTTTGAGCTGTACGTGGGTGGGGCTGCTGTGCCGTACCTGTAGACCTGAGGCCTGAGCTTCTGGTTCACAGGGTTTATTTGCAATTACACTTACCTCATTATTTGAAATTTCAGCCGTGCAAAATCAGAACGGTGACCACGAAAATAAGAAAAGGCATTAGCACTTAACGGGCCTCTATCGATATTCATTCTTCATGTCTGACCTTAAACTCCTTGTAAGCTGAAGCACTAAACCTCTGATCACAATCTTATTGTTTCAGTGTGCCAACATCACAAATAGACTTTCTTCCACCTCTGCTTCAAAAATGCCACTAATGACACTGAAGCATGAATGATGCCAAATGCTATGAATTCCAAGCCTGATTAATTGTGCATGGACCCAGCAGAGCCACCGCATCCATCCATTTGTAGGATCACGCTACAACTTTTGGCTCTCCGGCTTTAAAATTTAAACAGATTTTCTCCTCGTTCGAGTTCTCGTCCAGCATTTTACCCCGTCATCATTTTAATCAAAGAGACGGACCGAGATACAGATGCCTTCATCTTCAAACGCTCCGTTTGCCTCATTTACTTTAAATTATTTAAGGAGGTCAAAAACAGCAAATAAGTGAAAGAGTTCTCTCTGGGATAAGGAACGGGAAGGCAACAGAAAAACAGAGCCGAGGCTCCAGCGCCCCCTGCTGGACAGGAAATATACAGCTCCAGATACTGTATTACGTGGTATCTAATGGTATTTAGTGGCGTATTACCTGTCAGGGCTTAGTACACACCACAGACTTGTTTGTAGACCAATTACCTGGAATTACTTAAAACAGCATCCTGACCTTTTCTAGCAGGAGTATTTCCTCAGTAATTCCTTCCTATACAATTCCATAATCACATACATACGCACACCTGCCAGAACGTGTGCACGTGTTCGCTGGCCTGCTGGTATTTCCTAAAAGCCCTGCATAATAACACATTTTCTTTCTTGATGACAGTGCCTTATAGCCCTTTTGCAGAAGTTGGCACACCCTGGAGCTTCAGGTCATCTGACCTTTTAATAGTCTCACGTGGCTCTGGTGTTACGCCTACAGTCTAAATCCACAGATGCTGTTAGGC